>CM019713.1:181030-283530 GCA_009760885.1 Achatina immaculata | reverse complement strand
AGTAACATATCAAATAATGTAAAGTAACATATCAAATAATGTAAAGTAACAAATCAATTAATGTAACGTAATATATCAAATAATATAAAGCAATATATCAAATAATGTAAAGTAATATATCAAATTATGTAAATTAACATAGCAAATAATGTAACGTTCACAACCCGTCCTTCATTCATCGAGCGAATGCATTGTTTTTAATCTTTAGCCACCAAAGAAAATGTGCAGGACAACACGGAACAATTTCTAATAAACATAGCCGCCATGTTTTGGTTCGGAAATGAACAGAAGCCTAAATTTAATTTATATAATAAATTAAAATGTATATCTCAAAGATAAAGAACAAAACCGTATATATATATAAATATATATGAGAGGGAGATAGAGAGAGACTTTGTAATTTTTTATTATTTACAAAGCTATTTAAATGGCTCACAGCAGGAAAACAGTGAATGGATAATGAGGACGTTCCCTTGTATGAAAATATAAGTTTCATGCAGAAGAGCTATATCAAAATATGATACTCATCGCTGATGTCTCACGTTGGCAATGAAAGTTTTCTACAGTAAAAAAAAAAAAAACGCGCTCTTCCTCTCTTTTGATGTTGTTATCTAGTCATATCCATATCCCGTGGTCTAGCTACATTTAGAAAGTTTCTGGTCTTTGCCAATGATGCCATGCGGGCAAGATTTTTAAAAAAAAAATAAAAGGTTTCAGAGAATGAAACAATATGGTATTCCTTTACTTCCCGGAGAGTAGCTGTCTTTGTACTTTTCGGAGATATTTTACATCAGATTCGCTTAGCCAACTATAGTACAATAAATACCATGTGAAGATTTAGTAAATATGCCATTTATAATTTATAATTTATAATGTATATATAATATAATATATAATTTATATATATATATATGTATATATAATTTATAATATATAATATTTAATTATAAATCTAATTTACTTTAGATCTAATAAAGAGTGTCACTGTTATTTATCACTGTTGATTTACGCTAATAATTAGTTGAACAGATGAACGGCTAATGATGTTCTTTAAGACTCAACATTTGTAAGTCTGCTACTAACTGCCTCAGTAAGAACATATACTTTTCTATATTTTAGCTCACAAATACCTGGAAAAAATGCATGATTTCGCTGCCTCGCTCTACCCCATACTTCAGTTTGGTTTGACCCGCGAGGTCGTATACAGATTTGATACGTTCGTCTATCTGCTGCAACGTCAAGAAGGCCGCAAGGTTGGCCGTGTATGCGGCCTCTATGATGAGCACGCAAAACCAGAAAAAAGCTATGACAGCTCTCATGGCGGTGGTCTGGGGTGAGTAGTCTGTAGAGCCCTGAGATGTAAAAATAACATCGTCTGTTAGGGTTATCTGGAAGCAAAATGGTATACATGACATGAGAATATACATCTGCTGGATGACAACGTGGAAAAGATGCAACATTTTGTTCAGGTTAACTTTATCGTTGTGTCTTCATATACACGACAGCTTGAAGTTCTTGGTAGACAATAATGAAGATCTTTGGCGTGGACATTATACTGCATCTAGAAAGATTTTCTTTGGCTGTTTCCTAATTCCTTAAGCACCTACAAGAAGAACTCTTTCACAAAAGTCCATCGCGTCGGTCTCTCCTCTCTACGCAAGTCTGCAGCATCATAGTACATTGTTTGCCAGGAGTGCTACCTGGAGCTAGGACAGCATCTTCGTCAACTGTGATCGGCTCTTTCTGAAAATATAACGGTAGCCACTTCATGCCATGGAGGCGTCTGGGATATATGGTGTTAATGTCATATTTTTTACTGTCATATACTTCCTTACCCCATTTTCAGGAAAAGTCAGGTGGGTGAATGGGGCGTTTCGGCTGGATTCGAACTATAAGTCTTCTAGAGACTAGTACGAGTACATTAACCATTTTACTACTCGGACGCCCTTTCTGAATAATGTCATCACTTTAATGAACTGTGAACTTGATGATTGTTTTAAGGCGCTCATTCGACAAGAGTTAACTATTCACAAAACAGTGCTACAAGGAGGTATCCTTTTAGAAGAGCAAGTACATAAGGTTGGTTGTTTTACCTGCAAGAAAATATTGAGACTGTACCATAAGCTCTCCTTGAGATCAAAGTGTCGAGGCGCCCCCTGTTGAGTGGGGTCGTATCTGCTCATCACGTACAGCGACACTCCAGCTACCATCATGAAGACTAGAATCATCAGCCACAGGTCTAGAGAATGAATCCAAGGGACACTATCTTTAAAAAGTGGCTGGTATACGAAAACAAGCAAACACATTTGGACGGGGATGGATACGCTTTTAATGTAAATTTCTTTTGTTTTTTTTTTATATCGTTCCAGAAGCACGGCCTGTAGCTCTTTATATCCGACACTATTCATGGCCGCATGTTCCTGGAAGAAACGGCAGTTTGCTTAAAATGAGATTTTTCTTTAGGGAATCCACTACCACAAGGATCACGACAAGATAGTCCATGTTAACTAACCAAACAGAAGGATTAAGTCTATTAGTTGGGGGGGGGGGGGGTTAGGAACAGTCAGAGAGAAGGTGCAGACTATCGGGCACTAGTGACAGTCAGAGAGAAGGTGCAGACTATCGGGCACTAGTGACAGTCAGAGAGAAGGTGCAAACTATCGGGCACTAGTGACAGTCAGAGAGAAGGTGCAGACTATCGGGCACTAATGACAGTCAGAGAGAAGGTGCAGACTATCGGGCACTAGTGACAGTCAGAGAGAAGGTGCAAACTATCGGGCACTAGTGACAGTCAGAGAGAAGGTGCAGACTATCGGGCACTAGTGACAGTCAGAGAGAAGGTGCAGACTATCGGGCACTAGTGACAGTCAGAGAGAAGGTGCAGACTATCGGGCACTAGTGACAGTCAGAGAGAAGGTGCAGACTATCGGGCACTAGTGACAGTCAGAGAGAAGGTGCAGACTATCGGGCACTAGTGACAGTCAGAGAGAAGATGCAGACTATCGGGCACTAGTGACAGTCAGAGAGAAGATACAGACTTTCGGGCACTAGTGACAGTCAGAGAGAAGGTGCAAACTATCGGGCACTAGTGACAGTCAGAGAGAAGATGCAGACTATCGGGCACTAGTGACAGTCAGAGAGAAGATGCAGACTATCGGGCACTAGTGACAGTCAGAGAGAAGATACAGACTATCGGATACTAGTGACAGTCAGAGAGAAGATGCAGACTATCGGGCACTAGTGACAGTCAGAGAGAAGATACAAACTATCGGGTACTAGTGACAGTCAGAGAGAAGATACAAACTATCGGGCACTAGTGACAGTCAGAGAGAAGATACAGACTATCGGGTACTAGTGACAGTCAGAGAGAAGATGCAGACTATCGGGCACTAGTGACAGTCAGAGAGAAGATACAAACTATCGGGCACTAGTGACAGTCAGAGAGAAGATACAAACTATCGGGCACTAGTGACAGTCAGAGAGAAGATACAGACTATCGGGTACTAGTGACAGTCAGAGAGAAGATACAGACTATCGGGCACTAGTGACAGTCAGAGAGAAGATGCAGGTTATCGGGAAAATGACAGTCAGAGAGAAGATGCAGACTATCGAGAAAATGACAGCCAGAGAGAAGATGCATACTATCGGGAACTAATGACAGTCAGCGAGAAGGTGCAGACTATCGGGAACTAATGACAGATAGAGGGTACAGATGATGTGAATGAGAAAACAAAATGTTCACTGACCGACAGACTCAGAGGGTTCGGAGTGGGTTGGGGGGGGGGAAAGGGGGGGGGGGGAACGTGGTTTTTTTTTTTTTAAGTATACTCCGTGCATTGATTCAGAGCCAGGAAAGTATTACCCTTTTTAAAGGATGTTATGTGGATATGAAACATGGACAGTAACCAAGAACACTCCAGATCCACTGGAAGCAGCAGAGACGTGGTTCCTATGAAGAATGATGAGAATACGAAAGACGGTAAAAAAAAAACAAATGAAGAGGTTTTAAGTGAGGATGAGCAAAACATAGAAATTATGGCAAAATTCAGAACACGACAACCCAGATATGTAGGGCATGATTTGAGAAGAGCAGACTGGAACACTTTGTGACGATAGGAGAAATAGAGGGACAAAAGAACAGGGGAAAACAAAGACACAAAATAGTTGACAGCAATTTCAGTCAGTCAGTCATTTGCATATCCCTTGCGGAACTTTGCCTCCCTAACAGCTCTCCTGTAGGCCTCTCGGTTGTAAGTAACTTGCCCTGCTGCTGATGCATCCGTTTGCAGATTATCAACGATATCTTGCAGCCATATTCGCCTTGGTCTTCCTCTCTTTCTTTTTCCCATTATGTACTCTTCCAAGACGGTTTTCTCTAGATTATCATGACGTTTAATGTGTCCAAAATATTTAAGTTTTCTCTGTTTAATCCTCTTTACTACCCAGCTTTCTTCAATATTACGTTCTTGTAGTATGGATATATTTGTTCTTTTTCGTGTCCATGATATTTGAACAACTTTTCTATAGCATTTTACATTCAAAGGCATTTATGTGTATCTCAGCTATTTTATTAAGTGTCCATGTCTCACAGACATATGTAGAGATGGGAAAGATTCGTGCCCTTGTTTTCATAGTTTTGTCTGTTCCTCTCCACACCTTCTTCAGTTATTTTACTTTTTGAAGAGCAGTATATGTCCTCCTTTTTAATTCCTTTTTATTATATAGCAATCTATCTTAATTAAAAGCATAATGAGTATTAAAGCCTGTGTTTTAAAAGATTTTTTATTTTCATTAGTTAATCGAAGAATGAGTATTTTCCCTGTAATTTGTATCCCGGCCTGTTTAGCGCCGGCAAAAAAACAAAACAAACTCAGTTACATCCCTTTACCTGTCGAGAACGGACCAAGAAACTGAAAGAAGTTGATGGCGCTGTCAGCTTTCTTGATGAGTATGCTGGCTTGTGAGGAGACGATGGTGTAAGAGAATGAGATGACCTTCTCTCTCGCTGCTGTTATCTCGAGACCCCCGACTGCCATACTTGCGTTCTAAAATGGGGATAGAAAAATAAAATGGGAAAATATGAGTGTCTTTAAAGATTCGAGAAAACAAGATCAAAAGTTTGCTTAAAATAAAGAGAAGAAGAATTCTTCAGCCAAAACAAATACATTCATTGGCGTCATTCATAATAATGAACAACTGTTCCTAAACGTTAACATGTTTAAAAAAAAACATTTGAATGATTCATGTTTCCTTGACACAAATTTTAACAACCGGTTCAGGCAAACCGGCTGGAGCTGGTAGAAGCAGATCATATGTCACCATTGAAAAACATGTGAGTAGAAGGTGGACGGGGGAAGAGGCCAAGCATTTAATACAATTTTATAGGGACCAGAGACGAAACAGGGAGTATAACAGAAACAGTGAAAAAGATAGTATATCAGTCAGTCATTTGCATGTCCCTCATGGATCTTTGTCTCCCTAACAGCTCTCTTGAAGGTCTCTCGGTTGTAAGCAAGATGCTCTGCTGCTAATGCATCCGTTTGCAGATTATCAGTGATGTCTTGCAGCCATCTTCGCTTTAGTCTTCCTCTCTTTCTTTTTCCCATTATGTATCCTTTCAAGGCGGTCTTCTCTAAATTATCATGATGTTTAATGTGTCCAAAATATTTAAGTTTTCTGTGTTTTAATACTCTTTACTAGCCAGCCTTCTTCAATACTAAGTTCTTGTAATATGGATATATTTATTCTTTTTTGTGTCCATGATATTTGAAGAACTCTTCTGTAGCATTTTACATTCAAAGGCATTTATGTGTATCTCAGCTATTTTATTAGTGTCCATGTCTCACAGACATATGTAGAGATGGGAAAGATTCGTGCCCTTGTTTTCATAGTTTTGTCTGTTCCTCTCCACACCTTCTTCAGTTATTTTACTTTTTGAAGAGCAGTATATGTCCTCCTTTTTAATTCCTTTTTATTATATAGCAATCTATCTTAATTAAAAGCATAATGAGTATTAAAGCCTGTGTTTTAAAAGATTTTTTATTTTCATTAGTTAATCGAAGAATGAGTATTTTCCCTGTAATTTGTATCCCGGCCTGTTTAGCGCCGGCAAAAAAAAAAAAAAAAACTCAGTTACATCCCTTTACCTGTCGAGAACGGACCAAGAAACTGAAAGAAGTTGATGGCGCTGTCAGCTTTCTTGATGAGTATGCTGGCTTGTGAGGAGACGATGGTGTAAGAGAATGAGATGACCTTCTCTCTCGCTGCTGTTATCTCGAGACCCCCGACTGCCATACTTGCGTTCTAAAATGGGGATAGAAAAATAAAATGGGAAAATATGAGTGTCTTTAAAGATTCGAGAAAACAAGATCAAAAGTTTGCTTAAAATAAAGAGAAGAAGAATTCTTCAGCCAAAACAAATACATTCATTGGCGTCATTCATAATAACGAACAACTGTTCCTAAACGTTAACATGTTAAAAAAAACCATTTCAATGATTCATGTTTCCTTGACACAAATTTTAACAACCGGTTCAGGCAAACCGGCTGGAGCTGGTAGAAGCAGATCATATGTCACCATTGAAAAACATGCAAATAGAAGGTGGAGGGAGGATGGGGCCAAGCATTTAATACAATTTTATAGGGACCAGAGACGAAACATGGAGTATAACAGAAACAATGAAAAGATAGTATATCAGTCAATCATTTGCATGTCCCTTATGGATCTTTGTCTCCCTAACAGCTCTCTTGAAGGTCTCTCGGTTGCAAGCAAGATGCCCTGCTGCTAATGCATTTGCAGATTATCAACGATGTCTTGCAGCCATCTTCGCTTTAGTCTTCCTCTCTTTCTTTTTCCCATTATGTATCCTTTCAAGGCGGTCTTCTCTAGATTGTCATGATGTTTAATGTGTCCAAAATATTTAAGTTTTCTCTGTTTTAATACTCTTTACTAGCCAGCCTTCTTCAATACTAAGTTATTGTAATATGGATATATTTGTTCTTTTCTCTGTCCATGATATTTGAAGAACTCTTCTGTAGCATTTACATTCAAAGGCATTGATGTGTTTCTCGGCTGTTTTGTTAAGTATCCAGGTCTCACAGGCATATGTTGCGATGGGAAAGATGCATGCCCTTAAAAATCTTATTTTTGTAGTTCTGTCTGTTCCTCTCCACACATTTTTTAGCTGTTTTACTTTTTGAAGAGCGATAGATGTTCTCCTTTTAATTTCCCTCATTGTATCTCCATTATTAGTTTGCAATGATTCAAGATATTCAAAACTCTCCACATCTTTTAATTTTTCCTCATTGACACATATTTCAGCTGCCTTATTCGTTTTGTCAGTTCTCATCAATTTAGATTTCTTTGCATTAAGATAGAGGTTTTGCTCTTCGCTGTTCTTAAGGACAGACATAATCAGTTTTTCCATTCCTGTTTGTGTTGTGGACAGTAATGCTGTGTCAACAGCATATCTAATCTCTGGTATTTCATAACCTCCAATTGTTATTGTACCGTGACAATTGTTATAGTACCGTGATATTCTTTGTCTACATCTTCTCTAAAATTTCTCATTATATTTTCAGTATACAAGTTAAATACTGAAAATTTAATGAGGAATGTTAGAGAAAATAGTATATATATTTTTAGAATACAGGATTGTCTGTGTTGCTGAGAACTATAAACTGCATCGGCCTCTAAGGAAAGGAGGCGTGGATGTTTTGTCAATCACCGACCCACAGTCGACGCATCCTAGTGTCAGAGTTGGCGAACCATAGCCTACCAAGAGCCTGTCCCAGTTCTCTGTCCCCCCCTCCTCCCCCCTTCCCCCAGTAACAGGCTAAGCTCGGCTAACGGGGCAGAGATCGACATAGTCCCCATGGCGGTGGAGCTGCCACAGAAGCAATACGCATCCCCTATATTTTTATAGCTCCACTCAGGGGCTGGAAAAAAAGCCGCCATAACCCGCTCCCAATCCTACACTATGCTGTGCCTCAACATCCGCACTCTATCGCTACAAAGAACACCAGCTGCCAGTTCCAAGAAGAAGAAGAAGAAGATCTCTAAGGAACGGGGCGGCTTCCTATGCGGCGCAGCTGATATCTGCCCTGTCAAGACGACAATGCTGCCCCGACTGTCTGATGAGATGAAGTCAGCCCAGCAAGCTATGCCAGGTAACTATCGCCGAGAAGAATGCTTGCTTTAGCAAGGCGAGGGGCACCTGCTTTCGGTCATCATCATCAGGTGCCGTGCCGACTGGCGTTGGCTATTATACTTCTCCAGATTACACGATCCTTCATGTAGGCCATCAGTTCAGTTGGTGATCTCCTCTCACACCATCCCGTCAGACTGTCCAGTATCATTTCTCTTGGTCTTCCTCTTGATCTTCTTCCTTCTATTTTTCCTGTTGTTATAATATTTTCAATGCCCCCTCTTCTCATTGCATGTCCTATGAAAGTACATTGTCTCTCTCTTATCTTTTTGACAAGGTTTTTTTGTCTCTCCAGCTCTTCTCCTACATTCTTCATTAGTTATTTTTGCTGTCCAGGGGATTCGCAACATTCTTCTAATAAACCACATTTCTGCTGCTTCCAATGATTTTTGTGCAGACTTGCCTATTGTCCATGATTCACTTCCATATAACAAGACAGGTTCAATATAGCATTTTAGGACTCGTTTTCTAACATTCATTGATAAAGATGTGTTAGCTAATATAATTCTCATTCTCTGAAATGCAGTCTTTGCTTGGCCTATTCTGTTCCTAATTTCTGTTTTGCATTTCCCATCTGAAGTTATTACTGCTCCAAGGTATTTGAATTTCTGCACCTGCTTTAGAATGGTTCCATTTAATTTAATACTGCATGCTGGTGGATTCTGTTTCTTAGATATAACCATAGTCTCTGTCTTTTTGATGTTCAAAGTAAGGCCTTTTTGTTCACTTTCTTTGGCCACTTTATCCAAGAGATTTTGCAGGTCTTGTTGGTTCTCCGCTATCAGTACTGTGTCGTCAGCATACCGAAGGTTGTTAATATTGTATCCTCCAATTTTTATGCCTGGTTCTGTGATGATTGTTCTTAGAATATTATCGCTGTACAGAGAAAAAAGGTCTGGAGATAGTACACATCCTTGTCGCACCCCTTGTTTTATAGGTTGGTATTTTCCAATTCTATTTTCAACTCGAACTGCTGCCTCCTGCTTTCGGTACAAATGGAAATACTTGTACACAATATTCACGTGACACTCAGCTCAGTGATTATGCCCCCCCCCCCCCCCGACAGAGTATAGACTTAACAAACGTAAATTACACACACGATATTACTCAAATGCGTATCTGGACAAGGTCATAGGAAACTGAACTGGAACATTACTTCGTTTCTGAAAGATATGCTGAAAGTGATTACAATGAAATTCGTAGCAAACGAAAGGAAGAAAGAATTCCGGTAATAAACTGAAGGAAAGTATTGATGGTCAGGTGAAAACAAAAGAGGTGCCGTAATGAAATTTGTATGAAAATAGAGAAATATCAAACAAAAATATCATGCGTTATATCTCAGTTTGATTATTTTTGTACTGAATGTGTTGTTAACTAGAGAGAGAAGATAAATGATTTGTTCACTCAGAGAGAAGTATCTTTCATAAAAACGTGTAATATACATTTATAATAGAATATATAGTGTTAGAATGTAAGATATACAACTCATCTGAGAATTGGAAGATAAGTATAAAATAAAATGAGCTATTTTCTAAAATAATCAGCTGTTTGTGAGTAGAGTCCATCTGCTTTGTCTCGTATTGCACAAGGGTCATGGTTAAGGTATGACATGAAAAAGGTCAGGAGAGAGAGAACTCATAAGACTGGTGTGGGGGGGGAGTTGTATTTTCTGTATCGTCTGGTATAGACGTAGATTAGTCTGTTAGAAATATAGTTGTTTAGCGAAATAGATGTAGAATAGAGTTTATTAGTTCTGATGGTGATAGTAGTCTGCGGGGAACATATATTATGTCGTGAATGTATTAACTAGGAAAAAAGTAGGAACAGATTTATTACTTAACCATTACAAAGTTCTGACGTTTCGGCGTGAGCCTTAATTATACAAAAACATACATGGCGAAGAAATAGAGAGAGGAGATAAAGTATAAATTCATATGAATGCTATGTTAAAAAAAGGAAATAAAATGAACAGGGCACTTAGCTGTAACTTGTAAGTAGATGTGGCTTGTCAGACATTGTGTGTCAGAAAAGCGCACGGTGGAACGTAGAGAATGTTTAAATGGAGGCTTCTGATGTGTGATAGGTGTGTCGTAACTGAGGGTAGTGGGCAGAGGAATCGTGGAGGGGAGAGAGAGTGATACAGTGTTAACTTGGGCAGGAGAAGGTGAAATAGATGATTATAGTTGGGGTAGGAGGGTTGTAATGTGATGCCGTGCGAAGGTTCAGAACTATGTGTAACAGGTGAGAAGGGAGTGGAGCTTAATGGAGAGGGGTTATGATTGTTGAAGAGGAGAATGTTAGGTGCAGTTGAATAACGAGTTCAACCCGTTTGGTTCCAGTGTCCCATAATCCTGAATGTAGCGGTTCTCAAGCGCTAGGCGGCTTGTGTCATCTGCTTGACGTTGTTTAATGGCTGTTACCAGAAAATCAGATTTGTCTCTGTGGTTGATGCCATTGAAATGATTTGGGACTGGTTTTGAAGCATGCTGGGCGATATCATACAGATGTTTCTGCATGCAGCCTCCTAATCTGAGGCCAGTCTCACTAATATACGTTATCCTGCATCTTTTGCATACGATGGCATATATCACATTACGGGACTCATATGTGAATGCCTCATGCAGAGTGAGGATAGTTTTGGGAAAGGTGATCGTTTTCGTTTCCCAGACTACAAGGCAGGTAACGCAGCTGGGGCGGTTACATTTTCTGGTACCAACATATGCAAGTCTCTGCTTCAAGTGGCTGTGGAAGAGGATGTCCTTAAGATTTGGCTCACGCTTGTATGCTAACAGGGGTGGATCAGAGAAAATGTCGCGAGTGATGGAAATGGAGATGGAAATTTTATGTCCAGTCTTGTGTCCATGGATTCTGGTGATGCAATTGTCGTTCTTGTCATATCGCTCATTGACTCATCGTCACTCCGTGCATCACTAAAGTCATTTCAACTGTAAAGTAGCTACTTCTGTATTACTATTGCCACTGAGGAGAATGAACGTTCCTGGGAGCAAGTAAGTCTGTTAAGCGAATAACAAAACAGACGCAAAAGAGATGTAAAACAGGTGTAGAACAGTTGTGAATTAAAATGAGATAAAAGCTAACAGTAATATAAGAAAGAACATTATAACAGTGGGCAATAGTGGAAATTTACAGACAATGCAATATAATGAGTAACAAGTTACATCTACACATAAGCAGAAGAGTAGAAGAGAGGATCCTGCTTTAATTAAATACAGAATAACAAAACTTATTTGTTAACTTAAAAGCATCCTTCATAAACACATGCAAAATATACAGAACAAGAAAGAACAAACAAACAAATAAAGAGTTTAAATAGATTTTGTATTGGTGTAGCAGCAACATCAGAAAGTTAGAGAGAGAGAGAGAGAGAGAGAGAGAGAATAAGAGAAAGAGAAGGAGAGAGAAAGAGAGATCTATGAGTGTAACACTAGTTTAAGAGTACGAACAAGAAACTATTACATCGAGTAGCAATACGAAAAGCTTCTGCTTCAAGGCAAAAGGTTAATCTTTATCTTCAGCAAAGATATCTTTCAATGAAAGAGCTATATTATGCAAAGTGGTGGACACTACATGTCAGCCAGCAACATACCGTACTTCCTTAATTAAATGCCGGGTCTGAAATAATCGCCTGCCTCAGTTAAACGCCGAGGAGGGCTTGGGTGGGAGGTGGGGGTTTACGGAGTTTCGAATAAGCATTCTTCAAATAAAAGTCGTGTCTGTAACAATTTCTATGGAAAGACGTAACGATATGTGCTAATAACGATGCTGCAATATTATTGGCATTTTGCGAATAAACGCCTGCCGCGGATAGACGCCGGCCTCTAATTTTAACAGTATATGGATTTTTTTTTTTTAAGATAGAAAATTAGATAAGTCGTCCTGGAATTAAAAAGCTTGGAAAAAATAAGGTTATATCCCACAGAATTGGTAACTAATTGTTTACGTTTCATTCCCCCTTAACTCAGTTCCTTGTATGTCACGGACTGGACATGGAGCTCGAAGAATGAGGATATGATCAGATGTTCAAGAAAGCTAAAGTTAGGCTTTTAGTAGTCAGTCTGTGTCTTAGTTTTGTCAGAGTAGGATGTAGATTTTGTAGTGTAGAATAGGGAACTTGGTATGCTGTAGAATTCTGTTGGTATTGAATTCCTTTGGACATCAGTAGACGCCTGGAATATTATATGTTGTCTCGATTTGGAATATCGTCATGTCACGTTCCTTGGATAGTTATTGCCATTGTATTTTTTTTTCAGTCATCGTCATCGCATTATCATCCCATGCATAAATATAATTATAACTAACCTATCTGCTACTGTGCTGTTTGCCACTGAGAGACTGTCCATTCCTGAGAAGCTAGTCTGTGAGCGTGTAGTAAACAGACAACGAAGACAGACGGCGGAAGAGATGGAGCTCAACTGTTTTGAGAGAGTGAAACCTGGATTGTATGTGGTCAGTACACCAGATAGTACTAAGGAGATAATACAAAGGAAGTATAAACTCAGAGTCAGTACACCAGATAGTACTAAGGAGATGATACAAAGGAAGTATAAACTCAGAGTCAGTACACCAGATAGTACTAAGGAGATGATACAAAGGAAGTATAAACTCAGAGTCATTACACCAGATAGTACTAAGGAGATGATACAAAGGAAGTATAAACTCAGAGTCATTACACCAGATGGTACTAAGGAGATGATACAAAAGAAGTATAAACTCAGAGTCAGTAAGAATAATACGACTACCTGTAGGCTGAGTTAAATCAGGCAGTAGCAGAGCAGAGAGAACATACGTTTGCCCAGGTAAAAAGGGACCACACGATTCTTCTTAATAATACACGCCGAATCACGACGGTAGGAAGCACGGTATATTTACATTTAGCAACAATATACATATAATGTTGAACACTCATTCTTTTCCTACCTACCCCGGATGTTAATGCGTGGACCATTCCGTTGATTATATTACCATCCTCATCCAACATGTCTTCGACTTCGAAAATCTTATATTTAAAGCCAACCTTTTTTGAAAGATGGTCCAAAAGGTCAAAACTAAATCCTGTGTAATTGTCGCCCACTTTAATCATGAAAGGATCTGTCTGGAGGAAAATGAATTTTTTTAGAAAATTTAACAGAATCAATAGCAACAAAATCGAGGTATTTACACTACAAGGTGTCTCTAGTGTAAGGTGTAATACAAAAGAAAAAAGAGATTTCCTAAAAGTTTAAAGTGAATTCCAATGCTATGTTACACGAGGGCTGACTTACACGCTACAGTCAAGTCTCATCTGTGGCCTACAACGATCAGTCAAGTCTCAGCTGTGGCCTACAACGATCAGTCAAGTCTCAGCTGTGGCCTACAACGATTTCCTTTAACAAGATGTTTTTCGGCAGTTTAATAGCTCTTGATAATCTGACAATGGATTAAACCAAAATAATCTTTTAAATCTGAGACTGGATTAAACAATAGTAATCTTAAAATCTGAGACTGGATTAAACCATAGTGATCTTCAAATCTGAGACTGGATTAAACCATAGTAATCTTAAAATCTGAGACTGGATTAAACCATAGTGATCTTCAAATCTGAGACTGGATTAAACCATAGTAATCTTCAAATCTGAGACTGGATTAAACCATAGTGATCTTCAAATCTGAGACTGGATTAAACCATAGTAATCTTCAAATCTGAGACTGGATTAAACCATAGTGATCTTCAAATCTGAGACTGGATTAAACCATAGTAATCTTCAAATCTGAGACTGGATTAAACCATAGTAATCTTCAAATCTGAGACTGGATTAAAGAAAAGGCCGGGGAGTCCACCCAGCCTCTAAAAATGGGTACCAGAAAGATCTGGGAAAGCAGATACTGACCACGTCACACTTGTCATGTGCCGAGGGCCGTGGAAATGCGGGCCTACACTATATCCCCAGTAGACCTTCATGGCACGGAAACAGGAGTTTTAACTTTCTTTTATTTGTAAAATGTTACAAGAATGTTGTCACTCCGCGGTGTGAGCCATCTAAAATTTTCAGACTTTCTATTCTTAGCAAAAAAAACCACATCCAGTCTTGAAGCAACAGACTCAAAATTTGACGCATAGGAAAAAAAACAACATTTATCGATGCCAAGCTTGCATTGAAACAAGGAACACAAAGCTAAGACGTAAAGAGCTACAAACTATATTTGTTGCCACTAGAGTCATGTAACGGTACCTGTTTGGTTACCACTGTCAAGATGTCTTCTTTGCCGAAGACATTCGTGCTGTTCCAATCGTGTTGGTTGGGTAGATCTTTCAAGGTAATGTTTGGAAGTCCGAAGTCGAATGCCATAGTTCCAATCTGGAGAAACGAGAATGATGAAAGGATCAGTCGGAAAGTTAGAAAAGGGTGTAATCAGGGCATTCCGGACATGTCCAGATATGCTCCGATCTCCTTTGAAGTATCTCCATTTGCGTACAGTAAATTATTACATCCGTCCAGTGTTGATGAACTACTTTTCTCTTTACTTAAATCTTTCACAGCCTCAGTATTAGCTCCTTCATTATGGACAAGAATGGTGTCAGAAATGCTAAATGAAGGATTTTGTGGGTCAGCTTCTTTTAAAGCATTTATATTCTCTAAATATTCTTTCCAGACTAAATGTTTAAGAAGAATTAGAAGAGTATTTTTGACCAAACACTGTAAGAAATAACATCTTGTTGGCAGAAATGCAGATGGAGCCACTGACAGCAATTATTGAGAAAAGACGCTGGCGATGGTTGGGACATGTGCTCCGGATGACTGACAACTCACTACCAAAAATAGCACTAAGATGGACACCACAGGGGAAACAGAAGTAAGGAAACATGGAGAAGAATAACAGAGAGATGTTGAGCAATAGAGAGCTCACTTGGACAAGAGCAGAAAAAAGGCAAAGCATAGGCGTTTGTGGAAAACCTTTGCGGAAGCCCCATGTGGCTTGGGCACTTAAAGTTCAGAGAGAAAGAGAAAGAGAAAGCTAATTTCTAAATGATCGGTCGGTACAGTGACATCGATCAACACACAGCCAGAATCAGAAACGAAATAATAAAAGAACCGACATATGTATATGCTATAATGCATTTTTATGTACATATACATACAGATGGGGGGATGAACGGACAGACGATTAAAGAACTGGTTGGAGTGTGTATTATAGATAAGCAGAGAGAGGGACAGATAATCAAAGATGAATAAAGGAAAATAAAACCATGTTGTTTACCAATGACTGATTATAAAAACCGAAATTAAATCTCCTATTTAGTGGATGCCAAATATTTATCATATGAAAAGTTTTCTTATTAGAAGAATGCATCAGACAGTGTCTGAAGATTCATAGTTCACTTATAGAAATTTCAGGAAAAAAAAATTCTGCTTCTGAATTTGTTATATCCTGTCAGAAATCCAGTCAGTCTACAAGAGCTTACAGAAATAAAGTTATATCATATAAAACTCTTTCCTGAAGTCAGAGAAAGTTACTCTGTATTAAGTCCAAAGTGCAGTCGCTGTTACTGTGGAAGTAAAAGAAAATGACCTTATGGAGATTGCCGTTGTACTTCATGATGTCCAAGGAGAAGTTCATTCTGACGTTACTGCTCTTGGCCCACGTGTACTGCCCTAGAGTTCCATGGTAAGGGTTTGTCTGGAAGTTAATTTAGAGGATAAAGAAGTGACCAGAGGTACTGAACGATAAAATCAGGTATAATCAACAACTGAATCAGAAACAACCAAACACAGCTATTGGTTGCATAATGAAAAATCTTACATAGAAAAGATATGAGGTAAGAAACAGAGAAACATATAAGGGAAGAAAAAGAGAAACACACAAGAGAAGAAATACAGAAACATACAAGGGAATAAATACAGAAACATACAAGGGAATAAATACAGAAACATACAGGGGAAGAAATACAGAAACATACAAGGGAGGGATATGCAGATAATACATTAATCAAATGTCAGTTTAGGATCAGACGAGCAGAATAGATTTCGATGATGTCATGCTTTAGGTGTCTCCCAGTCACTTTCTTGTCTTTTGACTGTTCTGTTTTAGTTTAAGCTTCCTATTTCAGTAACAAAGGCTGGTCGATGCTGTTTGTGAGCAGCCTGTCTCCACGGATGTTACTTAGTTTAGTTCAGTGTTTCTGAAAGGGAAGGCGGGTATTTGGTAAATCGTTTATGTCTCAATAATTCCCAGCATAAAAGAACGTTTGCCAGACAGGAAGTCCTTTCTGAGTGACGATTTCATATTATAAGGAATGATTCTGATGGCAGATTGGATTACAAGAAAAATAGAGGGTCTAGAGCTGGTATTTTAAGAACCTTTGCTGTAGTTTTGCTTTTCCAAGTTGTATTTCTCACTAATTTTTGTTTTCTCTAGAATTAACATTTACAGTTTCAACACTATTGTAGCTCGACGGGTTTTTAAGCCGGCAGATATCATCTATTGTGGATTTTTACACATTATTACGCTGGCTGAGTAACTCAGCTCATGACTTGTACAACATTTCCTGCTTTCCGTATCGTCCACTGTTTAATTTTGTTTTTCAGAGTCAATGTCGCACATGGGGTTGCTGTAATCTAAACTTAACTTCGGTCAATATTAATATAGTTTTTTTTTTTTTTTTTAACTGCAAGCAAATGTTAGAGAATCCAATTTACGTGCTCAAGTTATCTTTTAATTTTTCGCAAAAAAAAGAAAAACAGTTTATGTTTCCTTTGAGTTCTTTCAATACATATCGCTTAAATGAATCATATATAATAAATATGTTTTATTTATTTATAACATCAATTTAGTTTCTGAAGTCTGTTTTCAGTATCCGCAAGAATTGTACCGTTTATTCACTATTTACTCATTTGTATTATGTGAAACATTTGTGGCCTAAATATTGGTTGTTTTTACTAGCGTTTTCCCATTGTAGTGCCTCATGGCTCCACTTTTAGTAAAGCAGTACTGTAATATTATATACTTTACCAAATGTAACATAAGTTTATTTGTTACTTGTTTCACCCATGTAGCAAATGTTTCTTACCGAGTTCATGTTGTGTTTCATCTGCCAAGTAAAGGCCTCCGGTGGAATGACGTAATCTGCGACCAATCGCTCGCGGCTACAGTTTGACCACTCCGCCCACAGGATGTGACGTATCAGCCCGACTACATCCATAGCGAGGCCAAGGTCAAGGCGAGATATGTTCCCTGAAAGGAGATCTACACACACACACACACATAAAGAAGAGTAAACAAATGACAGTGAAACAAGTCATGAATAAGTCATGAAGAATTTAACATAGTTTTTATTTTGGCAACCAAAATAATAAAATGCTCATCATGAATGAACAGTCAAGGCTCTGCTCTCATTCTAATAGGTTCTTAAGGACCTTGGGCTGACTGTGTCAGATGTTGTCGCCATAAAACCACATTAGCGTAGATGTTACTATACATCATGTTCTGACACTACTGGCTTGCAAAGGAGTAGTCGTCATAGTGATGGGACATTCTGAGAAGCCGGTTTTGTAAATGAGAAAATTAATGAAAATCGTAGCAGCATATTACTTCTTTCAACAAAAGATGTTAATTAATTACAAATTCATCATGCTGTATACGCTACCAAATACATCCTTGTGGCTGTATGGCTATACAATAACGACAAGATCCTTATAAGGAGTATGGATATTTAACAATAACAAGAACTTCATAGGCAGATACAATATGGAGGTCTAACAGTAACAACAAGGTCCTTATACGGAAATACAGTATGGAGATCCAACAATAACAACACAGGATCCTTATAGGGAGATACAGATTGGAGATCCAACAATAACAACATGAGTTCCTTATAGGGAGATACAGTATGGAGATCCAACAATAACTACAAGATCCTTATAGGGAGATACAGTATGGGGACCCAACAATAACAATATAAGATCCTTATAGGGAGATACAGTATGGAGATCTAACAATGACAATATAAGATCCTTAAAGAGAGAGATAGTAGAAACATAAAGTCCTTATGGGAAGATACAGCAAGAAAAATGAAGCCCTGCTCTTGTTTGATCGGATCGGGACATGATATATCGAGAAAGCGCAGAGTTCTCAAATATACTGACAAATATCGAGAGATACTCAGGGCAAGAGAAGCCAGACAGGGAGAAAGAGTCATTTAGAGAAAGAGCTACAGAAAGAAAAGGTCACAGACAGAGAAAAAAAAAGCCTCATAGAGATAGAACCACACGTGAGAGAGAAATCACAAGTGTGTTCGTGTGTATGTGAGAGAGAGATGAGAGAAATCCACACACAAAAATAGGCTGCCATAAGACAGAGGCGCCACAAAGGGTAAAAGAGATGGAGCCAGAAAAGATAGAAGCCACCAGAGAGAGAGAGAGAGAGAGAGAGAGAGAGAGAGAGAAAGTATAAATTCTCTCGTAAGAAAACGCCATGTTTTTGTGGTGTTAAAAACAAGTTAGCAATCTTTGACAGGGCAACATTTGAACATAAAAACAAGTTAGCAACCTTTGACATGGCAACATTTGAACATAAGAACAAGTTAGCAACCTTTGACATGGCAACATTTGAACATAAAAACAAGTTAGCAACCTTTGACATGGCAACATTTGAACATAAAAACAGACGGAATAGAATTTCCAACAGGGTAAATAAGAATCAAATTTTAAGACGAGAAAAACAAACACATGTGAAGATCAATTTAATCTGAAATACGGTACCCCCCCCCCCTCCCGCAACTTATTTTAGAAGTATACCATGTAATAAATCGTTTTTATTGGCAGATTCGTAAGAAATGTCTCGGATTTCGTATCCTATGCCGAAAATTAAGCAAAGTATATGAACGAGAAAGTACATGTATTAAGAAAAGACCAAATGAGCAACGGCCGTAGAAGTTCTATATGGAAATCGGCAAGGTTAAACAAACGAGGCGGACTCACGTGAAATATTGTTGGGTATTTTATCCTGTCTTAGGAGCTGTATTCCGTACAGAGATCCTGTCCACTCATGGCTGTTGTCCCGCAGGAGGTCTTCAAAGTCCTAGAGTAAGAACAGTGATAACAAATATTAAATAGCTGACCGGAATGATTGCACTGGTCCACGATTCTCCGTTATCTTTCGTGATTCTAGTCTCCTCATTTCTTTGAGGGTCCTACAAGCCTATTTACTCTCTCTCTCTCTCTCTCTCTCTCACACATACATAAACACACATATAAACAATATATATATATATATATATATATATATATATATATATATATACACACACACACATACACACAATTCTAAATTCCTTTGAACTTTACCCGTTTACTTCAGTACACACTGGGACCAAATTCAGCTTTAAGAATAACTAAAACAAATACTAGTCAAGTCGGATAGTGAGGAGGTTATAGTGGGTTTCCTGAAGTTTGCGAATGGGTTCAAGAATAAGACTTCTAGGTATATTTCATCATCATCTGCCACACGCTGAGCCTATCCTGCAGCACGGTAGCCTGTTACTGAAAAGGGTCGTTCAGCAAAGAGGAAGAAAATAATCTTGGGCCAGTTTAGCTCAGTGTTCTTGATAACTCCGCGGTCCGTCTAGGACAGTGTTTCCCAGGCTTGTTCAGACTGCCGCCCCTTTTTCTCCCAGGCCACATATACGACGCTCCATTATGTACTACTCATGTAAACAGCCTGTTGTTAGCGGTCAGGACATTAGGCTGTGAACACACTTTTGTATACAAGTTGTTGCAAAGATATTTTTCAGTCAGTTCGGGGGATGTCTCGGTGGGAGAGCCATCGGATGGTAAGGTGGATATGGTTGGTTCTTGATACTGAAGTATACACAGTGCTATTGTGCTCTGCATTGATTGTGATATAAGTATATGTGATATATGGTTATTGGCTATGACCTTATCTTGCACCCCGGACTCAGGTTGGTTGTGTATGAGTTTAGTTAGTAGAGATGATTTCATAAGGATGATAGCATATGTGCTGGGTGCACCTGTACAATGGCTTATTAAACTAGTATATGCATTACACAACTAAAACCCTAAGCTAGCAAACTAATTTATTTAACGTTATAAAGGAGTGCATTTATATCTCACATACGGCACTGCATTATTTTCCCTTTTGATCATTAAAGGAAGGTATTACTGCCCCAGTCTGCTATTTATTTTTCCCCTCAACTCGCCCTACTCCTCCTCCCACCTTTTTTTTCTTCCACCCCGCCCCCACTGACCCTTTTTCTTTCACCGCCCCCTGGTCCTTTCCAACGTCCATAGCGGGCGCTATCGCTTACTTTGGGAAACACTGGTCTAGCACAGCTGTTCCTAAACACGTACGGGCTATCGCTCCGCCTCCAGAATCATACCACTAGCAACCCTAAAAGCTTTCTTCGCTCGTTTTGTAGCAATTAAAACGATTATAAATGTATATTTTCTGTTATTCTTATTTCTTATATTATTTGTTATTTTGGTGGTACTGGAGTTTTCCTGATTACACAGATTATACATTAACATCTTACAATAAAGAAGTAAAACAAGAATAGGATTCTTCATCAGTTGATCACTAGTTTATGTTATCATCAATAAAATCAAATCAATTTCTTTCAATAGTTTGATTTTTACAAAGATATTATCAACAGTGGAATTAATAAAAATCATTTTAACACATTTTATATATTACTAGGTTAGTATGATATTCAGCATAATCGTTCCATATAGAAATCTCAAATATTCATCCTTAAAATGATTGAATGTTCTGATTGTGACGAACTGAACTGTTGGCAGGAGAAGGGTATAGCAAACAAATGCACATACATAAAATTCAGTGACATAAATTTTGTGCACATAGCAAACCATCATTGCATAGTAACAAAATACCTAAAGCCTCACACCGAACACAACTTTATAAGGAAACTATGATTACTCGTGTGCTATTTCTATTATCTCAATCATAAATGAGTGGGTCGGGATGGATCGGAGGAATCGACAGCACAGCTTGCACGCGTCCACATGACAGGAATATAATCCATACTAACGCAACACATATATGTTTATCCATCTACGAAGTACACGCTCATTCGTGCTTGAACGAAAACATGACCTCCTCCGATCTGCTAACACCTTCTACGTGCTCAATGTACAAATCCCCACTTCTTAAAACTCTTTCCCATTTTCTTAATATACTGGGTCAGTAAACCGATTTTCTCTCCGAGTTGCGCACCTCTGAAAACCTGACCGGCAACTGACCCATTATTTCCTACGCTTAGGGTTGCCAACCAACCTAGGTAACCAGTCTGTTTTTATTTCTGCCCACTTACAATTTGATTCTGATGCCCTCCCTACCTCTCCTTTCTCCCTCGTTGCTCCTTTAGATCCTCACATGTTCTAGAAGAGAAGATACAAGTGGCTGCCTACAACCTCTTGGCTATAGAAACCTGCTTGAACTAAAACAGGTCTGTCCAAGCGGTCGTTTGCTCCTAAAGAGACGTTTAAAACAAACTGAATCCATAAACTTAATCTGCTTAAAAGTATCCATTTCTATGTTCTCCTAGTCTGTTTTTTCCATTTGTATTTATGTTGTTTATTACTCAACATGATCAGTTTTTCTGTTTTGTATTTCTAGAGCTCATCTCCTCGCTTTTATCTGTGTTTTTGTATTTGTAATATTCAAGCCAGTTTTTTTGTTTTTTTGTTTGCATTTCCAGCGGTCCTACTCTGACTTTACCGTGTTTTTGCCTTTATAACGTTTATAGCTTGACTTTATCTTTTGCCTTTATAACGTTCATAGCTTGACTTTATCTTTTGCTTTCATACTGTTCATACCTTTATTTTATATGTGTTTTTTTTCTGCTTTTGTTGTCTTCATACTCTGATTTTATCTGTATATCATTTATACTTTGACTTTATCTGTATTTTATTTTGGCATTTATACTGCTTATACAGTTACCCTTTTTTTTGCATTTGTTGCACACATTGATCTACAAACCATTAAGGTTTGTTTTTAAAGACCCTACTCCATCTTGACTAGTACGATGCAACAGACTCTTTAGCGCTCAGAGCGCAAAAATCAGATTTTAGAGCTCAGAGCGCAAAAATCAGATTTTAGAGCTCAGAGAGCAAAGATCAGATTTTAGAACTAAGAGCGCAAAGATCAGATTTTAGAGCTCAGAGCGCAAAGATCAGCTTTTAGAGCTCAGAGCGCAAAGATCAGATTTTAGAACTAAGAGCGCAAAGATCAGATTTTAGAGCTCAGATTATAACTGTATTGCATAAATATTACATAAATATTATTAATAAATTTAATTATAAATAAATATTACATAAATGGATCCTGCTGCGAAGAGTGGCCACACTGCAAAAATTCGGAAATATTCTATTTATTTTTTTCTACATGATCCAAGTAGTCTGAATAGTCGTATTGCCTGGTACATTCAACGGAAAATAATGAAAAGAAACGAGATTAGCCTTCCAGCGCCGTGATTCAGTCAGCTAAAATGAAGCTTATTTTCCTTCCCTAATCTCGTGTTTCACTGTTATCACAAAACTCTGACCCTTGGAGCTGTTTCTGTGGCGTGTATAAACAATGCGAGGAGGAACACCGGCGTAACACGTGCGAGTAGCCGATAGGATAGATGTTTACCTCAACGGCTTATCTTAACAAATCGCCATATCAAAGGGGGCCAAATTAATGGCACAGTAAAATGAGGCTTCATTACTACAGAAATGCTAGAGCGAAATCCAGACACGATAAACAAATGTTATCAGGCGGAACAAATCAGTGGTTACCAAAAGTTCTCCAGCTGCCTCCCCCCCACCCAATTTCTAGGTCACATTTCCAGCAGCCCCGATTTCTAACCCACATTTTTAGCGCCCTCGATTTCTATGCCACATTTCTACCGCCCCCGATTTCTAGGCCACATTTCATCCTCCCTCCTCGATTTATAGCGCCTCCACCGATTTCTAGGCAACATTTCTAGTGTTTCCTTCGATTTCTAGGCCACATTTCTAGCTCCTCTCCCGATTTCTAGGCCACATTTCTAGCGCCCCGATTTCTAGGCCACATTTTTAGCGCCTCCGATTTCTAGACCACATTTCTAGCTCCTCTCCCGATTTCTAGGCCACATTTCTAGCTCCTCTCTCGATTTCTAGGCCACATTTCTAGCTCCTCTCCCGATTTCTAGGCCACATTTCTAGCTCCTCTCTCGATTTCTAGGCCACATTTCTAGCTCCTCTCTCGATTTCTAGACCACATTTCTAGCTCCTCTCCCGATTTCTAGGCCACATTTCTAGCGCCCTCACATTTCTAGCGCCCCGATTTCTAGACCACATTTCTAACGCCCCCCTCCAATTTCTAGCCCATATTTCTAGCTCTCCCCCCCCCCCCCGATTTCTAGGCCACATTTCTAGCTCCCCCCTCCCCTCGATTTCTAGGCCATATTCTAGCGCTCACCCTAAAACCGTTTTCTCTTTATTAGTTCTGATGCCCATTGCCACCTTCTTTTCCCTCATCAACCCCTGGATTTTGCCACACAGGGGCACACTAAAGCTCTGTCTGGGAACCTCTACAATAAACTCGAAACAGGCTGGAGATTTGAGCGAGTGTCGCAGATATTTTGATTTCTGCCAGATGCGCAGGCTCTCCTTAGCGTCGACAGTTTGTTTGCTTTGGAAGATGTTGTAAGCCCTGTTTGTTCACTGTTCTTGCTCTCTTGTATGCCCTGTTTGTTCACTGTTCTTGCCGTGCTCTGTTAAATAAGCCGTTGACGTCATGTCGAAAGGAAACATTTATTCATTAGCTGTGGCATGGGCTGTCACACCTTTCTAATTTGTGTTGCCCTTAATACTGCTAATCAGCCAGGTTCACCGAGTGCACAGTGAGGATTGGCAATGAATAGAAACGAATTTTATCAGACAACAGACTTCACTGTCAACTGTGAATCAACATCCTTGACCAGAATAAAGGAGCTAAAGGTGAATCTTTTGCGTAGGAAAAAAACTTGAACTGTTGTTTGAAAAGCTCCAGAAGGATGAACAGTCAATACAGGCTTTCTGTGCTGACCTGACTTGTCTTCCAGCTTCATTTATCTGTCCTCAGAAAGACCATTGTACGTTGATGAGGTATTGAAAGAGATGGAACCTCACCTGTATCCAGAGTGGCAAACAATAACGGTCTTCACAAACTATCGCTTACAGACGGGGTAGAACCACATTTCTTTCTCTCCAGGTTTCTGCTCCACGTTTTAGTGTATACAGCACATAATGAAATGTGGTTGTACAGAAAGCTAGGTCGTATAACATGGAGAATGAAAAGATCAAATGCACAAGTTTTGAACAGCGCCTAGTGCAATGTGGACTTCTCAAAGAAATAAAAATGAAGAAAAACAAAATACTTTGGCCATATCAAAAAGACAAAACAGTATTCTGATGACCATACAGAAGGAAAGGTGGAAGGAAAAAAGATCAAAGAAGAAGAAGTAGACAGAGATGTAGATGGGAAGATAACATACGATAATGAACAGGATACAGCCTGGCTGAGGGCACCATCAAGGTGAGAGAGCGAGGAATTGGAGGCTCATTCCAGCCAACTTTCTATTTGGAGAAGGCACATGATGATGATGACTAATTACCGTATTTCCACACCGGCATATAAGACCCACCGGCATATAAGACCCACCAGCATATTTGGCATGAAATATCTGGGAACAAATGACTAAAACTCATATTTTCAATTAACTTCATAGCTCTCCCCTACAGTAACGTTTTGGTCCAACTACTGTGTATTTGAATTGGGCATTTTAACTATTTTAATTTTGATTTGTTATCATTAGCGCTGGGGGGAGGATGTTTGCCCTATGAGGCAATCAGTGACCCATAGCTGATACGCCGATGTCAGGGTTAGCGAACTATAGCTGACCAAGACCCTGTCCCACCTCTCCGTGGTACCCCCAGTAACAGGCCTAGCCTGACTAACGGGGCAGGGATCGTCATAGTCTCCATGGTGGTGGAGTCTGCTAAAGAAGCATTGCACACCCTCTGCTTTTTAGCTGTACTCCGGGACTGAAAAAGTAGCTACGAAACTAACCCGCTCTCATGCCGATACGATGTTGTACCTCAATACCTCCACAGCATCGGCTGCAAAGAACACCAGCTCGCAGTTGCAGGGAGTTCGTACAAGTACAAATAACATGACCGCTTACCACTGAAATTTCTTATATCCGGTACACGCAACGTGAACAACGACATCATTTTTCGTCTGTGTAAGATGTTTACACGAAAACATCAATCGTATTTACAGAATCAAGATGCCATAATAATTCTACGTAGGGTTTTTTTGTTTTTGTTTTAAAACTTAACTGTTGACTAATTCGTACTCCAAAGTGAAGGCAAACTGTTTAGGGTAGATAAATACAGTACATCATTACGTGTCTAGAAATAAAGTAAGGCTCTCGTGCCATGTGCTTCAGTTGGATGTCGTTTTTTTATATTTTAGTTTATTATTTAGAGTGTAGTCATAATTTAATTATTTATAATCATTATATTTCATTCTTACATCATCAGGAGACAAATATGTGAAACATGGCTGTTTAGGAGTTAGTCATGTAGTTAGTCTAGTACCGATAACTTCTACTAGACGTACCCAAATCTAACCATCGAGGTGTAGTTTTTTGGTAAGGTTTTTAAAAGTACGTGCGCCTTTTAAGGCGGGGAAATACGGTATATATCTAATCAGCTGTTTCCGTACATTTTATGCCACTTGATTGGGCCTGTTCAGATTTTTTCCCTAGATCTCCGCCTTTTCCTTTGAGTTTCCAATGATTATGATATTTTCGGACTTCTCCATTCTCATGACACGTCCAAAGAATTTTAAATTAGTATCACATGATTGACCAACTGAGCCAATGGCCTGCATGAAGGATCCTGAACTCTGGAGAAGCATACTAGCCAACGCCAGTCGGCACGACACCTGATGACGATGATGATCACATGACCTCTAAAGTCTCTGAGAGATTCTTCTTTTTTTCCCTTAGTGGATCAAGTTCCATGTTGCAGCTGTTCCTGTAGCACTATCACAACCAGTTTCTGCCTGTCGCTTCTGTTCTCAAAAGCACTGAGTAAGCAGTAAACTTTGTTCAACACACAGCGAAACAACCATACAACTGCTCAGATCGTCAGAGAAATACCCTCCTCTCTCAGGCAAAGGTTTCGGCCCATAAACGTCTGTAGCTATTTTCAAACGAAAGAAAGAAAATACGCATTCCGCTGCTGTGACTGTTTATATCATGGGCACACAAAAGAACAAATAATATACTCACTGCAGGAAATTAATGCTGAAGAAGGTTGGCTGTTAAAGAGGATTAAACAGAGAAAACTTAAATATTTTGGACATATTAAACGTCATGAAAATTTAGAGAAGACCGTCTTGGAAGGGTACATAATGGGGACAAGTAAGAGAGGAAGACCAAGGCGAAGATGGGTGCAAGACATCGTTTGATAATCAGGAAATGGATGCATCAGCAGCAGGGCATCTTGCTTACAACCGAAAGTCCTACAGGAGAGCTGTTAGGGAGACAAAGTTCCGCAAGGAACATGCAGATGACTGACTGACTGTTTATAGCCCAAAGTAAATAAATATATAGTCTACATTTGTAGCTGTTTATGCGGAAAGTAGGTAAATAAATATTCTACAAATGTTGCTATAAATAGCCGAACGTATATATATATCTCTGAACTTTAACTGCCCAGGGCACATGGGGCTTCTGCGAGGTTTTTCCACAAATGCTTGTCCTTTGCCTTTTTTCTGCTCTTGCCCAGGTGAGCCCTCTATTGCTCAACATCCTCTCTGTTGTTCTTCTCCATGTCTCTTTTGGTCTACCTTTACTTCTGTTCCCCTGTGGTGTCCATCTTAGTGCTATTTTTTGGTAGTGATTTGTCAGTCAGTTATATAAATATATATATATATATATAAAACAAATTTAGACATTTACAGCCGATGTTAGACCAATGTATATTCTACAGTATAACTATTCACAGCCGAAAGTAAATAAGTGAAATTAGTCTAAAAACCTATATGGGTGACATCAGAAATGGTGTTAGGAGGCTTATATTTTTCGTATCCTCCATACATAGCTGAAGAAGAAGAAGGTTTATGTTTCACAGTTGACATTAGAAACCGTGTCAGGAGGTTTATATTTTGTGTATCCTCCATACATAGCTGAAGAAGAAGAAGCCAGGAGGTCTATGTCTCACAGCTGACATCAGAAGCGGTGTCAGGAGGTTTATGTCTCACAGCTGACATTAGAAATGGCGTCAGGAGGTTTATGTCTCACAGCCGACATTAGAAGCGGTGTCAGGAGGTTTATGTCTCACAGCTGACATTAAAAACGATGTCAGGAGGTTTATGTCTTAAATCCGACATTAGAAACGGTGTCAAGAGGTTTATGTCTCACAGCTGACATTAGAAACGGGGTCAGGTTGTTTATGTCTCACAGATGACATTAGAAACGGCGTCAGGAGGTTTATGTCTCACAGATTACATTATAAACGGTGTCAGGAGGTTTATGTCTTAAAGCCGACATTAGAAACGATGTCAGGAGGTTTATGTCTCATAGCTGACAGACACTACTCTTCCGCTCCAACAGCGGGAACAATTTGAGAATGTTTGTTTGTCATGGCGGAGATAAAAAGACTTAGTGCGAGGAGGCAGATAAATAGATTGAGTGTGAGGCTGTCTAGATTAGTCAGGTAAAAATAACGTTACATTTTCTTCACATTAAAACAAGCGGTGGGGGTGGGGGTGTGAGGGGGGGGTTCATGTTCTGATTTATGGAATTGTACATGGATTTGTGGGCTGTTGTGACTGTTTATGATTTTGCTATTGTTTTTACAGGAACGAAACCCGTACTAGAGGGAAACGTAGAAAGAAACAAGAGAAAAATTGGTGGACAGCATAACAATGCTAATAACTCAGCTTGGCAAGGTGTACTATGATTACAAAGGTCAGAGTAAAGCTGAGGACGATTGCAGCCAACATCCCCTGGAGAGGGCACACGATGATGTTTAACTTTTGTAGCTGATACTGCGATGATGTTGCAAGGGAAATGGATAAAGATGAATTGCGTGAAGATCCGGGGGGTGCGGGGGGGGGGAGTGGGGTGGATCCAAGAAGTAGGGCTTCCTGGCAGGCTCCATGTCCGTGATGGAAACCAGGTCGAGCGCAAGTCAGTTATTCATATCGAAGAAGTATATCATCCTTTCACCACGATCACCATGAGGAAGTGGTATAGGGTCCTGCTCAGGTTTGGTTCGGCGGTCCCAACAGCCGTGTTCTTTCCCTCCAGAACAGACGGCTTTGTTTTTAACATCAGCGTTGTTGAAGGTTGTTTTTAACATCAGCGTTGTTGAAGGTTGTTTTTAACATCAGCGTTGTTGAAGGTATAAAGCGATGCAACTGTACTATCATAAAGATTTTTATGACTGTATAGAAGAGTCCTTACTGTAGTTCTGTGATAGTAGAAAATGTTCTCGTTACAAATGAAGCTGTAAATGAAGAAAGGGGCTTACAATATTTTCTATTAGGCTGCTTTTAAATACGTTATAAATGTGCCAGAGTGTATGATAGACAATTCCTACTTCTTTGTCTCTTGGTGTAGAATAATTCTGACTGAAAATATCTGCGACATACCAAATTTTGCACCACTATCATGTGTCGTATTCACAGCAAAAGCAAGACAATAGTAGGTCCTCCAGCTGGGCTTACCTCTCAGCACGAGAGTATCGCTTAAGGAAGCTGTCTTCTGCCCATTTCCTGATTCCGTTCATCTATTTATATAATCAACATTATCACTCTCTCTGTACACGATTCCCCTCTAACTTGACTTTCAGCATAATGTTTTAACACCTTCAGACTTGTCCAAAATGTCTCAGACACACAAAAAAGAGATCACTCCAGCCGCTGGTGCAGCTATGAAAACTAAATTACAAACATCGCCCCTCATTTTGAATTAATCCGTTATTGGGAAATGCAATAATAAAGATAAAAATGCATATCGCGTCACTTTTCCCAGAAGTCGGGGTGGATGTTGCCATTTTCAAAATTCTGTGAGATTTCAAATCGGCCAAAAGCTTAGAGCTACCCGGGCACCGATCGTGTTAACCGGCAATTTACCGATTAAAAAAAACTTTTGGAGGTGGCCGGTTATAGTAACCAGTTTGAGTTACTGAAAAGGTATTTAAAAAGGCAACAAGCGAAATCAGTTGGAGGATAATCGGGTCAGTAGGCTGATGATACTGAATGTTCATGGAGGTTGATCGAGTCAGTAGGCTGATGATACTGAATGTTCAAGGAGGTTAATCGAGTCAGTAGGCTGATGATACTGAATGTTCATGGAGGTTGATCGAGTCTGTAGGCTGATGATACTGAATGTTCATGGAGGTTGATCGAGTCAGTAGGCTGATGATACTGAATGTTCATGGAGGTTGATCGAGTCAGTAGGCTGATGATACTGAATGTTCATGGAGGTTGATCGAGTCAGTAGGCTGATGATACTGAATGTTCATGGAGGTTGATCGAGTCAGTAGGCTGATGATACTGAATGTTCATGGAGGTTGATCGAGTCAGTAGGCTGATGATATTGAATGTTCATTGAGGTTGATCGAGTCAGTAGGCTGATGATACTGAATGTTCATGGAGTTTGATCGAGTCAGTAAGCTAATGATGCCGACTTTTCACGGAGAAGAATCAGCCAGTTTTGACTTTGATTCAGTGTGTGAACATTTTGTAAAGACTAAATCTCGCCGCTAATAAGATAAGAAAAAAACTGACAGGAACATCTACTTTCCATTGATATTTGTAAATTGTATTTAACTTCAGATTAAGAATAAAGTACCGAATGTTATATTGAGAAAGCGGATATTTCAAATCTTATTTCACGCAAGGTGACAGACAGGTACATTTTTACCGGTTTCGAAAAATCCCAGGCCCAATCACTGGCCATTTATGCTTATGTTTAAATCCAGTCCAAACGGATGGATTAGCAAGTTTATATCTGTGCCTTGGACATATTTTTTCACATAAGGTCACAGGTATTTGTCATTCACCTTTTAAAAAAAAAAGGTATAACAAAATGCGCGCGCAGAAAACTGCCAACTCTCACGTACACGAGGCAGCAGAAAACTGCCAACTCTCACGTACACTAGGCAAGAGAAGATTTTGGACACCCTCTTTTGTTCTACAAATCAAGGATACGTAAACATTCCCTATGTATGTGAAGTGGCACGGGTACAGTATGTGTACCTTTTGTTAACAAAGTCATTCTCTTTCACATTTCCGCTTGTTGTTGAAGGGAGGTCCGATGATTATTTTGTTAACTGCCAAGAGGAGCAACGAGTGCTCCACAGTATGAGCGTACAGTGAGTTACAAAAAACAAACCGTTTTCCTAGATATGGCGGAGAGATACGCGGCGGGGAGTTGGCAGTCATTTGTTGTTGATTTTCCTTCCGTTTTTTGTTTCTGGATCCCGTTTGTAATGAAAGTGTTTATTTTTAACATAAAAATAGCATCTTTCTTTCTTTCTGTCTTTCTTTCTTTCTAATCTTGTCCTTGAATGAAGTAACATTGGTCGTTTTTGTTATTAAAAAAAACTTTTATTTCTTCTTGTCTCTTTCAACATTCACTGATTTTGTTACATTTTCCGTGTAGCAGCATTTCCAGGATTATGCTGTTAAATTGTCTACTATGAAGCAGCATTACCTGATTATTTGAGGACGAAATAAACTCGCCGATAAAGATTAGACCTTGAAACCCCGCATTCAAATTATGATGTAATCTTTTCAACGTCTTCCTTCTCGTCTCCCTACAACCTTGTCTAACACTGGGAAATCCACTCTCATTAACTTGTCCTACTTCCGTAATGTCACACTGACCATGCAACATATCTGAACGGCCTTTCCATATAAAAAATTATCCGGGACAGTTTTGAAAAAAGATTGTTTCACAATGACAGGCCTGACAAAAACCAGACTGACGTGTACCGAATAGCACAGTGTGTAGTCCCCCCCCCCCCCCCCTCTTTCCCGAACTGTATATGGTGCATTGTTTTACTTGGAAGTTTTCTGTGAGGTAGAATTTGCTCAGCGTGCGCCAGATAAAATCACAAACAAAAGGGCAGTCTGGAAATAAGGTGGCATTGAGAATCAGCAAGTGGAACTGTGTCTGTTGATGTGTATGTCGAAATGTCCCTGTTTTTCAATTTGTTGCTTTGTGTCTTTAAAAAAAAATTAAAATCTGTCGTTATATGTGCTTTCCGTTTTGTCAGAAAGCTCCGTTTCGTTCTGTCTGTCAGCTTCTGATTGTTTTTGTCTGTCTGTCAGCTTTTGATTGTTTTTGTCTGTCTGTCAGCTTCCGATTGTTTATGTCTGTTAGCTTCTGATTGTTTATGTCTGTTAGCTTCTGATTGTTTATCTCTGTTAGCTTCTGATTGTTTATGTCTGTTAGCTTCTGATTGTTTATCTCTGTTAGCTTCTGATTGTTTTTGGCTGTCTCTGCCTGTTTGTCTTTCTATCCGCACATGCACTTAAGTAAGATCCATCCATCCATCCATCCATCCATCCATCCATCCATCCATCCATCCATCCATCCATCGTCTGTCTGTCTGATCGTCCGTATGTAGGCCCATGTAATATGTTTTCCCACATTTTTGCATATAAAATGTTTCTTCTATCTTCTACTTACCGGGTATGTGATGAACCAGTCTATTCTACTTACCGGGTATGTGATGAACCAGTCTATTCTACTTACCGGGTATGTGATGAACCAGTCTATTCTACTTACCGGGTATGTGATGAACCAATCTATTCTACTTACTGGGTATGTGATGAACCAGTCTATTCTACTTACTGGGTATGTGATGAACCAGTCTATTCTACTTACTGGGTATGTGATGAATCAGTCTATTCTACTTACCGGGTATGTGATGAACCAGTCTATTCTACTTACTGGGTATGTGATGAACCAGTCTATTCTACTTACTGGGTATGTGATGAACCAGTCTATTCTACTTACTGGGTATGTGATGAACCAGTGTATTCTACTTACTGGGTATGTGATGAATCAGTCTATTCTACTTACCGGTTATGTGATGAACCAGTCTATTCTACTTACTAGGTATGTGATGAACAAGTCTATTCTACTTACTGGGTATGTGATGAACTAGTTTATTTTATTTACCGGGTATGTGATGAACTAGTTTATTTTACTTACTGGGTATGTGATGAACCAGTCTATTCTACTTACTGGGCATGTGATGAACCAGTCTATTCTTCTTAATGGGCAAGTGATGAACTAGTTTATTCTATTTACTGGGCATGTGATGAACTAGCTTATTCTACTTACTGGGCATGTGATGAACTAGTTTATTCTACTTACTGGGCATGTGATGAACTAGTTTATTCTACTTACTGGGCATGTGATGAACTAGTATATTCTACCTCATGGGTATGTGATGAACCAGTCTATTCTACTTACCGTGTATGTGATGAACCAGTTTATTCTACTTGCATGTGATGAACTAGTGTATTCTACTTACTGGGTATGTGATGAACCAGTCTATTCTACTTACCGGGTATGTGATGAACCAGTCTATTCTACTTACTGGGTATGTGATGAACCAGTCTATTCTACTTACTGGGCATGTGATTAACCAGTCTATTCTACCTAATGGGCAAGTGATGAACTAGTCTATTCTACTTACTGGGCATGTGATGAAATAGTTTATTCTACTTACTGGGCATGTGATGAACTAGTTTATTCTACTTACTGGGTATGTGATGAACTAGTTTATTTTACTTACTGGGCATGTGATGAACTAGTATATTCTACCTCATGGGTATGTGATGAACCAGTCTATTCTACTTACCGGGTATGTGATGAACCAGTTTATTCTACTTACCGGGTATGTGATGAACCAGTCTATTCTACTTACCGGGCATGTAATGAACTAGTCTATTCTACTTACTGGGCATGTGATGAACTACTTTATTCTACTTACTGGGTATGTGATGAACTAGTTTATTCTACGTACTGGGTATGTGATGAACCAGTCTATTGTACTTACCGGGTATGTGATGAACCAGTCTATCGTATGATGTAACAAATGAAGTTTGTGTGCCTGTGAGAAAGAAATATAAATAAAAGGCAACAAATTTAAGCATCAGACCAAACCTGATATTAAGTTAGGGACATTAAGTAAGTCAGTAACTGACCTGATACTAGACAATTGTCCCTGTAACATCTGCTACTGACCTAATGACATCTTAAAGTCAGTGAGAAGATCATGGAAGGAACAGTTTTTCAGTTGTTTCGGTGGGAAATTCAAATACAAATAAATGAATAAATACAAGAAGAAAAAACATAATTACATATATATTGGAAAGTGAAGCATAAAGTCGTGTTTGATTTATGGAGCATAATGTAGACAATATTAACAATGTATGTAGCAAAGTTTCAACTTGTTCATTTGTTTTTCATTATGTTTCGTCTACACTCATGTACACAACGCTGAGTAAGAAATTTGAAATTATCATACAGGATAGTATTTACGACATTTGAAAAAGTTCCTGTTTTGGACGCTTCAGACTTGACTTCCAAGGGAATGTGGAGTATTTCATTGTGGTGACATACAATGACAGAAATGTCCCGCCTAAAGATATGGATAACAGAAGCAATTAAATGAGAGGCTAGGCACATAAAACTGAAGGTTTATGGATCCAACGGAATGTGAAATTCAAGGTAGACAGTATTTAAAGCACATTTTAGTCTCTGGGCGTAATTTTTTCTCCCCTTTTGTCGTCGTTTAGAATTCAAATGCTGTATCTACGATACTAAACATTGCTTTCTAATTCTGGATGCGAATGCGAGCTATTGCATATTTCATTTTATGGGAAAAAGCAATAACGACTCTCGTCTCAGCAGGCAGTTTTTAGGTGGCTGGATGACGAATGTTTGAGAGAACTGCACAGCGTGTCTTTATTGTGCCGTTTCTCCCATGTCGTATTCTACCAGTATTTGGCATAATTGTCCACAGTAACAAGCAAATAACGTTTGGATTGGAACCCCAGCCACAACGGGTTTCCCTACTTTATCATCAATTCTGGGGCCGTGGGGGGGGGGGGTGGAGGGTTGTTGGGAGAGAGGAATCGTTCTCTTACTTCTAAGCTTTCTCTCGCTCTTCCCTCTCTGTCTTCCAGGAAGACGGAGAAACATCTTTTGAGTACCACACAGATATCCCCCAACTCAGCTTTAGTCTGCCTCGTAACCTCAGTTTTGTCAGAATTTCTCCATAGAGTTTGTGCTCTAGGATGTGACTGAGTGTTGCCATCTTAGACGGGAAAATAGCTCAGAGTTGCCATCTTAGACGGAAAGATTGCCGTCTTAGACGAAAAAATAACTGAGCTTTGTCATCTTAGGCAGAAAAAAATAATTGAATGTTTCTATCTTAGGCGGAAATATAACGGAGTGTTGCCATCTTAGACGGAAAAAAACTCAGTTTTGCCATCTCAGAAAGTTCTTTAAAAAAAGTGTAACAAGCACAGCGGTCGCGAATACTTTCTCAGGCATAATCCGCAAGCCAGACTAACTAAAAATAGCTAAAAGAAGGACTAACAAAAATCTTGACATGGTAGAAATGTGAAAAGAAAACTAAGGTAATTCATGAAAAGAAATGAAAACAACACAGCCAAATAAGTGTAGGAACCACTGTAAAAGAGAACAGAGATAAAGAGAACTGGATTACGCATTATTAAGAGTAATAACAACAAAATAAGAGAAATGAATTGAAAAATTCACGGCAAATGGCAGACAAAAGGAAATAAATGTTAGAAATTGGCTACTCACTGAGACATGCACAACCACGCCTGGCTGCTTACTGAGACATGCACAACCACGCCTCGCTACTTACTGAGACATATACACAACCATGCCTGGCTGCTTACTGAGACATGCACAACCACGCCTGGCTACTTACTGAGACATGCACAACCACGCCTGGCTACTTACTGAGACATGCACAACAACGCCTGGCTACTTACTGAGACATGCACAACCACGCCTGGCTACTTACTGAGACATGCACAACCACGCCTGGCTACTTACTGAGACATGCACAACAACGCCTGGCTACTTACTGAGACATGCACAACAACGCCTGGCTACTTACTGAGACATGCACAACCACGCCTGGCTACTTACTGAGACATGCACAACCACGCCTGGCTACTTACTGAGACATGCACAACCACGCCTGGCTACTTACTGAGACATGCACAACCACGCCTGGCTACTTACTGAGACATGCACAACCACGCCTGGCTACTTACTGAGACAATGCACAACCACGCCTGGCTACTTACGGAACTAAGGACATGAGTAACTACGTTTTTGTTGTTGGAATGTAAAATATATTTCTCCGTTCTGGACTCTCTCATCTTGAGCAGGTTCCTCTGCAGCTCTGTGTCTGTGGATGGCCCGATTGTGCTGTGCAACCTCAGGGGCCACACCTGGATACCTTCATGTCGCAGACCAAACACTGGCGAGAAATCATCTGTGAATGTACGGTCAGAATTAGATTTGTTTTAGTTTATATTGTTCTCGTTATTAGTTGTATCATTAGTACAACTAAGAACAGTATAACTATCACCTTGTGAAAATGAAAGAATGTTGAACAAAAATAATGAGGGATGATATTGAATGAAGCGAATGAGCGGAGTGTGTAAACAACAGAAATGATTAAACAAAGGTGAATTCGAGAAGTGAGTAGTGAAAAATCAAGCGTGGGTGAGCGACAATGTGTACTTGACAGTAGGCGAGTGTGAGGGAATGTGAGACAGAAGGAAAGTGTGAATGGGAGAGGGTATTAGCCGGGGGAGAGTGTTAGTGAGAGTGTGAGTGTGGAGAAAACGAGCGAGAGAGAGAGAGAGAGAGAGTGAGAATGAGAGGGAAAGAATGTATAAGTGGATGAGAGAGAGAGTGTGAGTGAGGGAGAGAATATATGAGTGGAGGGAGAGAGAGTGTGAGTGAGGGAAAGAGAATATATGAGTGGAGGGAGAGAGAGTGTGAGCGAGGGAGAGAGACTATATGAGTGGAAGGAGAGAGAGTGTGAGTGAGGGAGAGAGAATGTGAGTGAGGGGGAAAGAATGTACTTGTATGAGTGAGGGAGAGAGAGTGTGAGTGAGGGAGAGAGAATGTGAGTGAGGGGAAAAGAATGTACTTGTATGAGTGAGGGAGAGAGAGTGTGAGTGAGGGAGAGAGAGTGTGAGTGAGGGAGAGAGAATGTGAGTGAGGGGGACAGAATGTACTTGTATGAGTGAGGGAGAGAGAATGTATGAGTGAGGGAGAGAGAGTGTAAGTGAAGGAGAGAGAATGTATGACTGAAGAAAAGAGAGTGTGAGTGAGTGAGTGAGTGAGTGAGAGAGAATGTATGAGTGGAAGAGAGAGTGTAAGTGAGGGAGAGATAATGTATGAGTGAGGGAGAAAGAGTGTGAGCGAATAAGTGAGGGAAAGAAAGAGACAATGAAAGAACTCCTTACCTTGAGCTAGAAAAGCCACATTACTCCAGCCAAGCTCTCTCGCTATCAGTGACACAGCCTGCGACAGAGAACTTCAAGACGACAAAGAAAATGAAAGACAATAAAGAAAATGAAAGATGACAAAGAAAATTAAAGACGACAAAGAAAATGAATTAAGCTTTATTTATTCCTTTGTTTCTTTGTTTTGTCATTCCCTCCTTCTCCTCCTCCTCCTCCTCCTCCTCTCTCTCTCTCTCTCTCTCTCTTTCTCTCTCTCTCTCTCGTTCTCCTTTCTTCACAATCTATTATTTTTTCCACTTTTCTTTTTAATATTCACTTGATTTTTCTCATAACATCGACGTAAAATCTCTCACCATACGTTTCTATAATTTCTCTCTGGCATCTACTTTAACTTGTTCTTTGTTCAAAGCTCAGGGTAGCTCTAACTGCTCTACCATGTTTCCCTGTGTTGTAAGGACTTAAAATTCAGTTTCACCTCTCTCTCTCTCTCTCTCTCTGTCTGAACCTTTAGTGCTCATGGCACATGAGGCTTCCGCAAGGGTTTTCCGCAAATCCCTGTTCTTTGCCTTCCCTTCTGCTCTTGCCCAATTGTGCCCTCTATTGTTCAGCATCCTCTCTGTTGTTTTTCTCCGTGTCTCCTTTAGTCTACCCTTACTTCTGTTCCCATGTGGTGTCCATCTCAGTGCTATTTTGTAGTGAGTCGTCAGTCATAAATTTCAACTAGTTCGAAATAATTCTCTCTCTCTGTGGCTCTAAAAGTCTCCGTGAATGTTTTTAATTCCCTTCTAGTTTGACCATATCCTTTGTTACATCACGTAGGGGCATTTGATCTCAGAATCCCTTTAAAAAAAATCCTAGCTGTTTTCACACTTATTATTTTATTATTAACCAGTCTCATGGGTGATCAGGAAAAGAAGATGGACATATGTTGGTCACGTGATGAGAAGAAATGATCAGAGAATCCCAAAACAAGCTATCAAGTGGAACACAACAGGCCAAAGAAAAAGAGGCAGACCGCGTGAAACTCTGAAGAGGACATTGTTAAGAGAGGCAAAATTAACGAGCATAAAATCCCTTGATGAGGTTGAAAGACGCCGAAGACAGGAAAAATTGGCGAACTACTTTGCGAGTCCTATGTGACGTTTAACGGCACGGGAAGGATATAAGAAAATATAAGATAAGAAGATTTTATTATTAATGACAAATAACTTGTGTTAGTGTTTCTCTCTTGTCCCTTCAGTTGTTAAGACACGTGGGGCTGCAGGTAGCAAGGGATTTCCAGGTTTGTTTTTTTTTTTACCCTTCTGAATCTTTTTGGCTGTCTCCTATGTCAGTCTTTGGTTACCAGCAGTCTCTCTCCTGTACGTCTCCACGTCTTTATAGGTCGTCCCATGCTTCATTTACCCTGTGAAGTCCACATCAAAACTATTTGTGATGAGGATTCATGTGTCATTCTCATAATGTGACCAATCCATCGCCACCTTCTCCTTTCAGTCGCTGGTCGTAGTGGTGTCATGTCTGTCTCTCTTAACATGAGGTCATTATTTATGGTATTTGGCCAGAACAGTATTTTAGTCGTATTACAATCACTATGATTACCTACCTACTTGTCTACCCGCCTACCTACTACCTACCTACCTACCTACCTACCTACCTGTCCGTTCGCCCGCCTGCCTGCCTACATACCTCTTAGCTACCTACATACTTACCTACTTAAATACCTACCTAACTACCTACCTGCACACATACCTACCTACCTGCCTGCCTGTCCCCCCGCCTGCCTATCTACCTGCACACATACTTACCTACCTACAAATATGAACCTTGCTTATAAGCAATAGTAAGACTAAAACTATCAAGATAACTTTACAAAGCTCACCTGGGCTCAGGTAACAAAGAAACTACTCTTGATGGATCTGTGATCCCGGCGGAATGACCTGCTGCGGAGGTCAGTATGTGCGTTTGTTGAGTAATGACGTATTCTGTCGACGTAAAAACATCCAGATATGGGCCAACAGCTACAGCCACTTTCCTGCTGTCAAAGTTATGCCTCGCTGACAAAGAATGGGAAACATTGGGATAGAAAATTAGGAGATACATAAAATTTTGATTGGTACAAACACACAATTTCTATGAAAGGCAGCTATGTAAATGAAAGGGTCAGTACGTTGTTGTCTGCCTTAAACTTTTTGAGATTTACTATTAAAATAACTGCAAGGTTTAGTCCGTTTTTTTTTTCTTCTTCGTTTGGTTTAACATTTTAAATTATAATACAAGCTAAATATAGGCGTTGCGTCACTTCCTGGAGAAAACGTAGCGAATTTGTTATGAAGTTATTCGTGTGATCTTAATTTTGTTTAGTAACATAAGAGATATAAGCGCTAGAGCTCTATTTTTCAGAAATGTGAAAATCTGGAGAATGCAGCGTAAAATATGGAGTGAAAAAAAAAGGTAGTGAATGTAGTAGCCATTTCAAAGAAGTTTCAAGTCTCATTCTGAATAGTGCGCAGTTTCATTTATTATCTCTCCGATTTTGCCTGAGAACAGAAAAAAAGAGGAAGGAGTTAAAGAAGAAGAAGAAGACACAATAAAAGAATACAATTTTAGGAGTGTGACTTTTCAATGATGAGGTGCACGGGCAAAAAATAGACATTCTGTAACTTAGAAACAACTGAAATCTAGACTTTCATTACCATAAATAGAATAAAACAATGAAATAAAAAAAAATAAACCTAACTTTTTTTTTTTTTAATGAAATACACAGCTAAAAGCCCGCAGTGATCGTCCTAGGATTTCTCTAAACTGATACATTTTTAACCCGTGTTTCATCTTAATCAATCACTTTCCGAAATATTGGGTTTATTTTCAATACAACATTCGGTACCTTATACTTTTTTTTTCCTAATGTAAAGTTAAACATACTTTACAGACAGCAGCAACCAAATGTTCGTGTGTGTTTTTGTTGTTAACTTGTCTGCGGGGAGATTTAATATTTAGAAAATGCTTTCACTCTGAAACAAAGTCGAAACTGGTTAATTCTCCTCCTTGCAAGGTGAGCATCATGAACCAAAGTCAGAACTGGTTAATTCTCCTCCTTGCAAGGTGAGCATCATGAAACAAAGTCTAAACTGGTTAATTCTCCTCCTTGCAAGGTGAGCATCATGAAACAAAGTCTAAACTGGTTAATTCTCCTCCTTGCAAGGTGAGCATCATGAAACAAAGTCTAAACTGGTTAATTCTCCTCCTTGCAAGGTGAGCATCATGAACCAAAGTCAGAACTGGTTAATTCTCCTCCTTGCAATGTGATCATCATGAACCAAAGTCAGAACTGGTTAATTCTCCTCCTTGCAAGTTGATCACCATCATCATCATCACCATCATCATCATCATCATCATCATGCTGGCCTGAGTATCCTCCAACCGATGTCGCTAGTTGCTTTTTACCAGGTTTTTTATAATATAAACCGGTTACGGTAACTGACCACCTCCAAAAGTTTCGGTTTTTCTCGTTTTTTTTTATCGGTAATTTACTGGTAATCGTCGGTTACCGCGATCACTGGCTAAGAGTTTAAAAGAACTAACTCACAATGTACACAGAAATAAATGATTTAATATTAGCAATGGCGGGATAAAAGTGTCTGCCAACAAACAAACACAAAAAAAAGCAGCAATCTGTGAACATTTCGCTTCGTTTTACAGCAGAATACAAGACAGAAGAGAACGGAATAAACATTCTATAAGCCAAAGAAGTAAAATAAAATTTGCAGTAAAAAGGCATGTCTCGGTAAACTTGAAATCTAACACAAGCATCTAGAATTCCACGCAATAAGCAGTGGGGGAAAAAGATGAGGAATATCTTATTTAGATCTAGCTCTTTTTTTCTTTTTAGCAAAATAACCAATAGAGATATATGCGGGGAAAAAATAAATTTTAAAAAAAATGAAGGTATACTAAAACAGTCAACGTGGAGGAGAAACTAGGCCAGGAAGGGAGGGAACTGGAAAAAAACTACTTATTCTAAATTGTACACTGAATATCTTCCGCTGTAAAAGTAACATTTTTATTTGCATTGCAAAAATGTATTCGCTCAGATTCGTTAAGACTTAATATAAAAAATTTTTGTCGCTCAGATTTGCTACGAATTTAATTAAAGGAGAAATTTATTTCGCTCAGATTTGTTAATTAAGAGCATGATTTAAACATTTTTTTTTCTCAGATTTGTTAACTTGACGGAAACATCTTTTTTTCCTCAGATTTGTTAAGTTGATGGAAGCATTTTTTTTCCCTCAAGTTTTTTAACTAAAAACTTGACGGAAACATTTTTTTCTCAGATTTGTTAACTAAGGACTTGATGAAAACATTTTTTCCCCTCAGATTTGTTAACCTGATGGAAACATTTTTTTTCCCTCAGATTTGTTAACTTGATGAAAACATTTTTTTCTCAGATTTGTTAACTAAGAACTTGATGAAAACATTTTTTTTCTCAGATTTGTTAACTAAGAACTTGATGGAAGCATTTCTTTTCTCAGATTTGTTAACTAAGAACTTAATGAAGACAGAAGATCAGTGTGGATTATAATGACTATCTCCGACGAAATTGCTTGAACCATGCCCGTTGTGGTCCGGAAAATCTGTGAATTAAGACGGAAAGTGACGATGGGGCCTCTGGTCTGACCAAGAAGCCTGAAGGTGTTGTGTGTGTGTGTGTGTGTGTCTGGGGGAGGGCGGGCTGGACAAAATTGTCCGGTCCCATGTTACAAGCCTCACGGGGACTATACAGCTCTTCCGTTCACGCTAAATCTACACAGACCGGAACCTACAGAATGATGAGCGATTTCAAAAGTTTAACGGCGATGGCAGAGGACAAGATTCAAAGAAACAAAAGGAAAGATATCAGGCAAAGCAAGACTGAAAATTCCAATCATTTTTAAACAGTCAATCATTCATTTTGCATGTCCCTTGCCGAACTTTGTCTCCCTAACAACACTCCTGTAGGCCTCTCGGTTGTAAGCAAGATGCCCTGCTGCTGATGCATCCATTCACTGATCATCAACGATGCTTTGCAGCCATCTTCTCCTTGGTCTTCCTTTCTTTCTTTTTCCCATTATGTACCTGTCCAAGTCTGTCTTCTCTAAATTATCATGACGTTTAATGTGTCCAAAATATTAAAGTTTTCTCTGTTTAACCTTCTTTACTAGCCAACTTTCTTCAGTATTAAGTTCTTGTAGGATGGATATATTTGTTCTTTTTTGCGTGTCTATGATATTTGAAGGACTCTTCTGTAACATTTACATTCAAAGGAATTTTTGTGTTTCTCGGCTGTTTTGTTAAGTGTTCAGGTCTCACAGAGACAGATGAAATATTATTATTTGCCCCTGACAAATCCAGTTATCTTTTCTTTACATTAGAATAAGACGCAGTTTCATAAATCTGTCACAGACAATATCAGAAATGTAACCGCTCCTGTTTCACCAAAGAGGTAGCTTCCCGTGTTTTCTTCAACAGAATCCGAGCGCAGTCCGAGTGATTTATACATTTAGAAGTTGACTTTGTTTTACTCAGTGATGTTTCTGTGTAGCTAGCTCAGTTATCGTCGTTCATTCTGATGTATATCTTCTTTTATTCATTTTTTTTAAAAATTCATCTCGGCGCCAGAGGCAGGTGCTTGTCTATGCAGGTAATTTATTCCCAGAACCGTTTTTATTTTTTTCTCAGCAGACTGATTTGGCTTGTCTAGCAGCATTTTTAATGAGAGGGAAGTGCAGCTGGTGCATTGCCGGAGGCCTAGAGGACGAAGGAGATTGAAAGGCGGGTAGGGAGGGGGCTAGAAGGCTAAGTGTACAGGGTCCCCAAATTGCCAATCATGGAAAGAGTGGAGGGGGGAGGGAGAAGAAGGGTTCAGAGGACCAAATGAAAAGAGGTCCGAGAATTGTAGATTAAAAAAAGAAAGAAAGATGGGAAAAGGGAGGGGGCGTGTTTGAAAATATTGTTACACCGCCTTGTAAAATTCTTGTAAGAAGCCCTGTCTACCAGAACCTGGACTTGTGTCTAATCAAAGATTTAAGCCATTAAGTCAAGCTTTTTGTTTCAGTTACAAGCAGTGTGGAGTGTTGGGAAAAGAAATTCTACTTCGTGAGTTAAAAAAAAAAAAACAAGCTCAGCTCACGCTAGCTTAGTTTAGAGGGAACATAGGTTATAAGACACAATGGGTGAAAGAAATAACGGTTTTAGAAACTGATCGGGTAAAGTTTAAGAACTGAACAGATAGCAGTTATTACAACTTTTATATAGTTCTGAAATAATTCCTGCAATGATAGGCTGTTCCCATATGTTAGATCTGAGTTAGTTGTAAATAGAAATTGTGGACTTACATATAATGCATGATGTACAAGTAAAGGACAATGAGGACTAACAACACATTAGGCACAATGTAATAAAAGAGGCTCCAATTATTCTTCTGGTCTAGTTCCCTGGACACAGAAGAAAGTTAACGCAGTCTTAATAGTGTTGCTCTTTTGTATACTAGCAACGCTGACAGTTAAGCCTAGTAAGGAGAAGGGTATTCTTCACTTGAGTCAGTATTTGTGCAGGTCACAGACTGATGAAGTTAATGAGATAATTTACCGTTGCAACTCAGCATTTCCTTATGGCTTGACAATGAATTTGAAAATCCTCATACATTTATAGTATTCCATGTCAGTGGTTCCCAACGTGTGCTCCAAAGACCACAAGTGATGGCGGCTGTTTTTATCAATTTGGTTTCAAGTATCATATACTGAATAACGACAATTAAAGGATTATTACACTAGGATATTGCATATAATCTGTTGGGCCCAAACTTATAAGTGGCTATTCTATTTAGTCTTTGTATTTGGACACCAGTATGACGCTTCGCTTGATCCCATGTTCTAGTCAGTGTTTCTATTTGGACCACTATGTCACTTCGCTGATCCTATGTTCTAGCCAATGTTTCTATTAGGACCACTATGACACTTCGCTGATCCCATGTTCTATTCACTGTTTCTATTCGGAACACTATGACATTTCGCTGATCCCATGTTCTATTCACTGTTTCTATTAGGACCACTATGACACTTCGCTGATCCCATGTTCTATTCACTGTTTCTATTCGGAACACTATGACATTTCGCTGATCCCATGTTCTAGACACTGTTTCTATTCAGACCCCAGTTTGACACTTCACTGAACCCAGGGTCTAATTAGTCTTTCTACTAGGATCTCAGTTTGACATTTCGTTGATTCCTGTCTGAAAACAGATGCCAAAGTTAATTTTAAGTTAGACTATGCCTAAAGCAAATTTTATCCCACTGTTATTTATTCTCTCTCTCTCTCTCTCTCTCTTGTAGATCTGTATTTGTGGTTTGTAACTAAGCCCTCATAATGTGGAACAATTACACTCTTATAGAGTTGTTCTTCCACACTCTCATTTGTATGGTATTTCTATAATGTCAAGACAACAAGCCAGAGATTTCTAAACCGCACAACGCCCTCATGTTTTCATCGGCAGCTGTCAATTAGTGCTGGTCTCACAATGTCTGGTTTATATGTTTGTGCTCTGAATAGAGAATTCTGAAAGTCAGGAAATAAAAAAGGACAGACAAAGACAAGGTGAGAGAGAAAGATAGGAAGATCAAGTGTGATCGAGAGAGAAAGTGAGAGAGATCAAGAGAGATCGAGAGTTAGAGAGAAAGTGAGAGAGATCAAGAGAGATCGAGAGGGAGAAATACTGAGAGAGAGAGTGAGAGAGAAAATGAGAGAATGAGAGAGATCAAGAGAGATCGAGAGAGAGAAATATTGAGAGAGAGACAATGAGAGAGATCAGGAAAGAGAGAGAGAGAGAAATACTGATAGAGGGGGGGGGGAAGAGAGAGATCGAAAATGAGAGAGACTGAGAGAGAGTATGAGAGATCGAGAGAGAGAGAGTGAGTAAAAGAGATCGAGAGAGATAGAAAAAGAGAGAGAGAGAGAGAGAGTAGTTCACAGCTTCAAGTCGCGACTCAAATTACGCTCATGCGGTTCTGAAACGATATTACAAAGATAGTACCAAAAAAACCGAAAAAACAAATAAAAATGAAGCTAAAATGATTTTTAAAAAAGACAAGACTTTTGGAAAATCCTAAATATTAAAATAACAACAGTCACTCTCGCTATCAATCATTGAATAATTTTCCGTGAATTCCAATTTTTTTTTTTCATAGTCGTAGGTCATATATCATTGCTAACTGAGAATTGTTCTAAAACAGTTTGGGATCCGCTGGAACCGGAAAGAGTACACAGTACTCGTAATTATTTCTTTTTAAATTTAAATATTTAAAAAAATTATTTCATTTATATATTGTATATCTTCTTCTTCTTCGTTCGCACTGTCTGTCTATATCTGCAGTCCTGTCTCTTCGATAAATTTCACTGTTTTTTGTAATTCATGTATGGAACCGTAGAGCTTATCTTCTTTAGTGGTTTCACTGGGCCAGTAATTATTTCTCAGTGTCTCATAATTGATGCAGTTCTGGAGGATATGTTCCACAGTTTGGGGCACCTGGGCACATGTACATAGATTAGTAGTACCAACCTTAAACTTTGTATACATATGACTTCGGAGTCGGCTGTGTCCTGTTCGGAGACGGAAGATGGTGACTTGTTCCTTTCTGTTTAGCATGTGATAGTCATCATGTGGTGGTGTTTGTGGCTTCCTGTAGGTTTTTATCATGCTTTTCTTCTGATTATAAGTGATTGGTATGTCTGGTTGCTCCATTTCAGTGCCCTCTTTGGCCAGATGGTCAGCTTTCTCATTGCCTGGTATCCCACAGTGGGAGGGAATCCATTGCAAAGTGACTCCATGTTGTAAGCCAATTTTTGACAAGGCATCCTTAAGGTCTGGTAGTTTGTTGCATTGAAGAGCCTCCAGTACTGATCTTGCATCTGTGAGAATTACTACAGGACATATATCAGTTCTGGAGTCTGATAGTTTTTCAACTGCAGCAATAATTGCCCTAACTTCTGCATCAAAGTTGTTGCAGTATTTACCAGTGGGTATGGAAATCTTGTCAATGGTGTTGTTTGGATATTCAATATATGCTCCTGCCCCTCCATTCTTTATGGCATTATGTGCAGATCCATCTGTATACACTCTATCTGTATATAATCTATTTGACATTTATATACTATATATAATATATCTGACATTTCTATACTAATATATAATCTACTAGACATTTCTATACTGTTTATAATCTATTTGACATTTCTATAGTGCATATAATCTATTAAAATATAGTGCATATAATCTATTTATGGTTACTGGGGTAGGGGTATCCCCTATCAAATGAGAAGTAAGACGCTTTCTTACCTCCGTCAGTCTACAGGGCACCCTTGGGCAAAGTGGAGTACCCGTATAGCCCCCGATCAGGGTGACGTGAATCCACGGGAGAGGTGGTGGATGGAATGAGAGAGCAGCCGACAGATAATGTTGGTTATGGTCACCATTTTATGATAGTAGGCAGATGGTATCAATGTAGGGACAATGGCTATGATCACTGACTAGTATAGTCACTGCCCGGAAGGAAAGCAATGGTAAATGCCTGCTGGAAATATACCAAGAAATCTAAACAGCAACATGGAAGATCAGATAGGAAAAAAGATCTGGTGGTGAGTCCCCCAAGCCAGATAGATCTAATTTTAACACTGGGGAAGAGTGTGAGACAGAGGTCAGACTAGTAATTGTGATGACAGAAAAAATCCTGACAGTGTTACCAAGGAAAACTCCTGCATCAAACTAAAAAGAAAAATAAGAGTAGGAACATGGAATGGAGAAGTATGTATGAGGAAAAGTATCAAATAATAAGTGACGAGATGAAAAGAACGGGGATACACATTTTGGGAATCTGCGAACATACATGGAAAGGATCAGGACACTTCAAGAGCGAGAATGATAATATCTTTATATACTCTGGTGGAGAATTAGGAGGAAAGAATGGAGTGGCTTTTTACTTGAACAAATTAACATTAAAAGCATTACTAGGTTACAATCCAGTAAGTGATAGAATCCTCACAATCAGACTTACGGGCACTCCTAGAAATGTAACATCCAGATATATGCACCTACATCAGGAGAAGAGGAAGAGGAAGTAGAAGACTTTTATAACACAATGAAAGCGACGATAGACCAAGTACGGAAAAAATGATATTGTATTAATAATGGGGGATTTTTATGCAAAGATTAGGATAGAAAGAGCACAAGACGAAGGATATATTGTGGGGAAATTTAGCTTAGGACATAGAAATGAGGCAGGTGACAATCTAATGGCGTTTTGCATAGAAAATGAGCTAATGGTCGCTAACACACTTTTTAAACAACACCCAATAAGACTTTATCCTCGTGGGAAAACCAAGAATCAAATACATTATGCATGCAGGAAACTCTCTACTGTAGAGAGCGGAACAACAGCAGATCATCAGAGGAAGTACCCCCCCCCCCCAAACAAAGACAAGTGTTTCGTCCCTATTAAACTCCTGACACTCTAAAAAAAGGAGGGGGGGGGGGTGGGCCCCCCTGGGTCATGACTCCCAGAGGTCTTGTGAATTGTTGCTTTTTCTTCTAGTTGGCACTGCACTTTGAAGTGCGTCTTTAGAGATTTAGCTACGGAGGACTGGTATTGGTTGTGACAAACCAAATTATTTATGTTCTCGATGCTTGTTTCGCATACTCCACAGTCAGCATGAAGCCTTTTCTGATGTTTCTGAAAGGCTTTTCAGTGCCCTTGCTCTTGCTTGTCCCTTTATGCCTAGTTGCCTACATAGGTCGTATGCTGATGTTTCTATGAATCTTCTCGCTCTCACTTCTACAGCTGTCACTTTTGCCCTGACTCCGGCCCCCCCCCCCTCGCCTCATTAGCATGACTAGATCATTGTACTTCTCACATTTGAATAGATGCTGCTCCTCTATTCTTGTCTCGTCCTGAACCGTAAGCTCGATCATTATTATTTCCTGTTTTTCTATGGAGTACACTACAATGTCCGGTCGCATTCTTATGTTCTTGATGGCAGTCGGGTATTCTCTTCTTCCTGGTAGGTCCGCTAGCACATCCCAGTCATTTCCACCATCTAGCAGTGATGGTAAGGGAACGTCCCTGATTTCAATATTCGATGAGGTACTTTGGAGGAAGGATATTTTTTTCCCGCACGTTTTTTTCTGATACACGATGACAAGCTGACACAACGGCGTCCTACTGCCGAGCAACTGCAAGGAGAACGAAGATGATGCTAAAAAGAGGCTGATCTTTGATGTTCCTGAAAATTGGATGATATTTTGGCAACGTTCTCGAGGTTGTGCAGACTAGGCCAGCATATCTGAAGTGTGTCTTTCACTAATACAGTTACCCACATTAAAAAAAAAAAATTTGCATTTAAAGCATACAGCTGCCATACAGATATGAAACTTCTCCAAAGTATTGGCATCCGTGGCCTGGATTTTGAAACAGCCGGGGGTCCGCGGACTTTTATTAAAAGGGAACCACTGTACTACATACATTCAGCTAAATAGACAGCATGACACAAAGAATACGTTATGTATTCAGATAAAATGGCATGAAAAATAGAAAGGAATCTTTGCAAGGCCAAAAAAGATACTTCAAAATAATATGGTGAATGGAAGAAACATTCTGAAGTTGTAAATAGCCAATATTACCTTACCCTTGTGAAATGATTGACTGAGTGATTGAACTTTATTTGCAAAGTGTGAAGTATTTGGCACGCAGGCCAGCCTGGCAATCTTCTGTTTATCAATATACACATACGTACACAAACAGCAAAAAAAAAAGTGTGCTTATGGCAGAAGTTCCTAAACTTTTAAAACATTTTCACGCTGCCGTTCCTTTGCTCTGAAGTAACATCCGCCCCCCCCTCCCACAATACAAATTTATTTCCTCTCATATTTTTCTGATGCCTTCAACCGCTCCTCTTTTCTTCATCTCATACTCTGCCTTGAATCTTCCCAAGCGTCCGCCTCGTGAATCGCTTTCTATGGGAAAGAAATTGGTAATGTGAACTTGTCTCTTATGATAGTGAATGTCTCGGTCAGTGCCAGAGGCGCTCCAACCAAACCCGCTTTCTTGGTTTCAGCCTAACGCCCTTTACATATATCTTAGTTACATCCTTCCCGTGCCGTTAAACTTCACATAGGGCTCACATGGTAATTCGCCAAGTTTTCCTGTTTTCGGTGAGCTTTTTCAACCTCATCAAGGGATGTTATGCCCACTAAACTGGGTTCTCTTAAAATGTCCTCTTTAGAGCTTCACGTGGTCGACCTCTTTTTCTTCGACCTGTTGTGTTCCACTTGATATTTTTAAAAAATTTTTTTAATTTTCTGACCGTTTCTTCTCATCACGTGACCGATGCAAATATAAATCCCCAAAAACAAACAAACAAACAAACAAACAAAAAACCGCATTAAAATGTCCGAAGTAACAAAGTAACATTTTCGTTAACATTCGTGCCTTATTCAGCATCTCACCTTGTTCCAGGCTCCTGTACATGGCATCCGCAGAGGTAGTATCGAAGTTCAAGGTTGTGAACATGATCTTGCAATGGTTGGGGACGTATCCTCGGCTGCCGTTACCTTTGCTTTCCTCCCGAAGAATTATATCAGCAATTGAGGAGTACAGAGCGGCATAATTGGAACCACGAGTGCCCAGAACACCTGGGGATTTGTCAAAAGATAAACCAGTCATTTCCAGTTAAAAGACAATTACATACGCAGTTCATGAACCACAAAAATCCAGTGTAATTTAAATAATTAAAAAAAATAACTTTCAGGACGTTAATTATAACCGCGTAAACTTGTTAAGAGTTCCTTGTCAAAATTAGATTAGTTAAGAAAGACTTCAAAGTCTTTAAAGATGGTTGTTGAGGTCATATTGAGGTCAATCTGGGTTTTAAATAATTTTTGTAGCAGCGGAGAAAAAGGCTTTTGCAAATTACATATTTTTTATCCCTTAAAAAAAAACTAATTAATTTGAAGTTTGATTACAGTTTGGTAATTGCATTTTTTTCTCTTTAATTTAAGTTCCATATTGATGTTATTGTTATAATTTTATTTTTATTTGCTCATAATAATACATTTATTACGTTTGGCACCAAATGCTGCTCTTGATATAAAGAAATAAAGAAAAGCATACTAGATAAAAGATATAAGGCCGTTTTCGAAATACGAACGTCCGACTTGAGTACAAGTCGTAGTTACGAACAACCCCCGGAAAGCCTATTACATTAAAAAATTCCACTTACATACAACGGATTGTAATAATAAACGGACGCTTCTTTGTGGTGGTTCATCGGTTTCCTTAATGTTTTTTTATGTATAGAAAGACACAATGCATACTATATGTATTATAAAGCTGGCGTTAGATAGGAACCATACCTAACTGTTCTGATTTACGTACAAATTCGGCTTGCGAACAGACTTAGGAACGGAACTCGTTCGTACGTCGGGGACTGCCTTTAGTTGAAACCAATGCCCAGAGGAAGGCTCGAATTCAGCAGAAGAAGGAGGCTTACCTGAAAACCCTGAACCAAGAGGGGGCCTCGTAATTTGAAAGTGAATTTATCTGTTCGCTATTTTGTGCAACGGAAGAAACTTATTAAAGAAAAGTGTCATGGGTAAAAAAAAAACATTTCCTTGAATAATATGAGTTCAACCCTGATTACAAATACACACAACTAAACTATACACGTCAGCCTCCATCTATCGAATGTCCGGTGCGCGGAGCCCGCCATCTTGATACTGAAGTTGTTTAGGGAAAAGGCCGTAAGGTCCTAATCAAATAACATCCTCTCTCCTCAAGAGGAAAATGGACCAGCAATACGGCATACCAGTCACTAATAAATTCTCGCTCTTTCTGAACGAGGATGAAGATCCACTAGAGATCCTGTCAAGAGAGGAACAAGCAAAGACGAAGAAAAAGGAGGAAGGAGATAAAAAGTCGAAATCCAAGCCGAAGAAGAGTGCTGTACCTGAGGCCAAAGCAAAGGTTATCGAGGTTCCCGTTGTTAAAAAGGAAGAAAAGGCGGCTCCTCCTAAACAGAGTGAAAGGGGCCGAGGTGGTGGTAGGAACCGAGAGCCGCGAGAAATTCGTGATAATGATGGAGATAAGCGTCCACCGAGGCGGCAAGGACCGAAGGACAATCGTGAAGTCCGCGTAGGTGATGAAAATGTGCCGCCTGAGTTCAGGGAACGACAGGAAAACAGTTTCCGAAAACGTAAAGAGAGGGGAGATAAAGAAGGTGGTTTTACAGGTGAAAGAGGCAGAGGCCGTGGAGGAGAGATAGGAGGTTTTGGAGGTCCTCGAGGTGGATTTGGAGGTGATCGGAAGAATGAATTTGATCGCCATCTATAGTCACAGACAATGGTCCCGAGTTTCGCGGAGAACAATTCCAAACTATGGTGAAACGCACTAACATTCACCATATCTTCACCACACCATATAAAAAAAGGAAAAAAAAACAAGCAGTGACCCGATTTTGATTGGAAATCCCACTGGCCAGAGACGGCCCCGTTTTGAATGGAAATGCCCAGTCCTTTGAGTCCGTCGCGGATCAGGTATATAAGACTAGAAGAGAGAAGTTTAAAGGAGATTCCATAAGCTGAGTACGTTGGAGTCCAGCGACCGTGTCATCGTTTAGACGTGGACGAGGGTGGTCATTCGATAGATGGAGGCTGACGTGTATAGTTTAGTTGTGTGCATTTGTAATCAGGATTGAACTCATATTATCCAAGGAAATGTTTTTTTTATGAATCAATAACGCGTGTGGAAATATATAAATATTGGACTTCATGCGCATAGGATTCGTTTGATTCGCATTGCCTTATGGATCAGAATTTTGTAAATACAAGGATCGTGATTTTATAAAAAAGGATTGTTGTTTCGTGTTCCTGTTATTTATATGTAAGGTGTGAACGTATGGGGTAGTCACCCTTCCACCACTCAGTACGACGGCAGCAAGACAGAAATAAAGATTGATCAATAAATTCACGTCAGTAAATAAAATATAAAATACTACACCAAATAAAAAATAAATACTACACATACAACGGTTTGTAATAATAAACGGACGCTTCTTTGTGGTGGTTCATCGGTTTCTTTAATGTTTTTTTTATGTATAGAAAGACACAATGCATACTATATGTATTATAAAGCTGACGTTAGATAGGAACCATACCTAACTGTTCTGATTTACGTACAAATTCGGCTTGCGAACATACTTAGGAACGGAACTCGTTCGTACGTCGGGGACTGCCTTTAGTTGAAACTATTTTTTAGGCCCTTTATTGAAGCTGAAAGAAACCACTTTCGGGTCGAACCAGGTACTCTGCTTTCATCATGAGAAATGTTCAAAGTAAAAGAATATTTTCCAGGTATCTTCTCTAAATTAAACATTTTATGCGCTGGAAAAAGAATTTTCTTAATCTTAATTGCAAGGTCAGATGGTTAAGGAAACTCATCTACCACTAATCCAGCTCGACCGGGACACCCATGACGTCTTCTCTGATCCACCCCTATTAGCATACAAGCGTGAGCCAAATCTCAAGGACATCCTCATTCACAGCCGCTTAATGCGAAACTTTCCATATTTTGGAAACAGAAAATGTAACCGCCCTCGCTGTGTTACCTTCCCTGTAGTTTGGGAAACGAAAACAATCACCTTTCCTAAAACTATCCAGACTCATCATGAGCTATTCACATGCGAATCCCATAATGTAATATATGTTGTCGTATGCAACAGATGCAGGATAACTTATACAGGTGAAACTGGCCTTAGACTAGGGGACTGCATACAGAAACATCTGTACGATATCACCCAGCATGCTTCGAAACCAGTCAGTAATCATTTTAATGGCCCCAACCATGGAGACAAATCTGATTTTCTGGTAACAGCCATCAAACAGTGTCACGCAGATGACACAAGCCGCCTAGCGCTTGAGAACCACTACATTCAGGACTTTGAGACACTGGAATCACATGGTTTGAATTCTTTATTCAGCTACACATAATCTTCCACAAACTTACTCATTCTCACTTGTTGCACATAGATTAGTACCCTCACACATCATCAGTGCCCAATTCTTAACCCTTTTGAAATAAAGATCAATCAATCAATCAATCAATCACACATACTATTCCTCTACCACAACCATAATCATTCATTTCACCTTCTCCTAAATGGATTGCAATTCCTTCTCTACCATCATCTACTATCAAACGTCACAAATCCATCATCATCATCATCGTCATCGTCATCATCATCATCATCATCGCCTTTCACTCCCGTAAGATATCGGGCCACGGATAGGGGCTCTCCAGTCATCTCTTTTCTTGGAATAATTCTCTGCTAATACTGTGCGCATCTTTGTCTCTTAACATTTTCTACAGTCAACCATGCACAATTTTGCACCTTTTCAGAACGAACGCTCTGTTTACATCGTAACCATTGGTTATTGTTTGTGCTCCTATCGAGGACATACAGGTGATTTTGGTTCTGTGCTATTCCAGAAGCTGAGATAAGTCATTTTCCATTTTTCTTTATTTTTTTTTTCATCTTTTGTTGTTTTGTTAACATCAAATTAATGTGAATCTGTACTTTGTCTCACCTCTCTTATTCTTCGTCCTGTTTGTTTGTGTTTGACAAAGGTAGGCGCCGAAACGTCACAAGTGTGTTATCGTTAAATAATAAAGCTGTTCCTACTTTTTTCCTGGTTTATACATTATAATAATTCCTAAGCAGGGGCCCGAGAATAGTTTTATGAAGCATTGCAAGACTGTCTATCTCCGCTTATTCTACTATTTGGCCATTCTGTTTTCATCCACAGTAACCCCTGCTTAGAATAGGGTAGAACGATGGACCAGCTGAACTAGCATTTTTTTAATCGCGGTGTATAAATTGCTCACCTAAAAAAAACCCAAAAACATGAAGGAACACAAAAACTGAAATATTTTATCATAATTATCACTGATAAGTATTAGTTTGATCATTTTTTCAAGACAGGACTTGATATAATTTTTTTTGTATAACTGACGGGCTCAAAATCTGGTTGAACTTAACAGCAGTTTTACTCCAAAGGGGGTCAGATGTGAATCAGCGTCATCGCACACGGTCAAACCCATTCTGTGCTATGTAGCCTGGTCAGCTGTTGACCAGAAGAATATATCTACAGTCACATCGTCCGGACCGTAAAATCTGATAACAATAGGCGGAGTTGACATAAACAGGAATCCACTAAAAACATATTCAACTGGACCAGTGTGTGTGCGTCCGTCCCACATTTGCTACATTAAAACATAACAAAGAGACAAGGCTATCATCATTGGACACATTATGCACTAGTTACAAAATATATTACTCACAATATACAATAAGTCTTAGTCTTACAATATAGAAAAATTTATACTTAAGCAGCATTTGACTTGTCAGCAGTAGTACTAAAAATGCGTGATTTTGCGTTGTGTAGTGATAACTGGTCTATTAATTAAAAAAATCATTTAAACACGATACAGCACCAAAAACATACTGCGTCACGTCAGGCATACCGTAAATAAACGTGCGCACAGTCTCGAAAGCGCTTACAGACTGAGCATAAGAAACAGTTTTCGTGGGCGTCTGGTCCGTGGACTCACTGACGTCATCAGCACTATCCTCGGCGTCGCTGTCTGCCTTGCTTTTACTGCAACTAGCGACGATCTCTTTGACTGAACACATCTCCGTTGATATCAAGCCGTCATCAGCTGAAACGAACTGATCAAACGGTGACACTTCCATTAGAAATTGTTGCCACTCTTCATCTGTGATCAAGTCCAGGGGAACGTCACAAATATCGCCGGCATTTGTATTGATCACTGGCTCGGACAAGAAAGTAAACTGCGATTAACGAAAGCAGTTCACAATCGTCGAATGATTGACGCTATTCTATGCGGCATGCATAAACGTAATCTGTCTTGATGTCGATCTCGGCGACACGTTTTGTTCCACAGCATACATCACATGACGCACTATTCGCTTTCTGTACTGTTGCTTGAAGGTGTAAATAATACTTTGGTCGCAAGGCTGCAGCACACTGGTTGTATTAGGTGGCAGGAAAACTAGCTTTGTAGCCATCAGATTGGTGACGTCAGTGTGTGCCGGAGAGTTGTCAACGAACAACAAAACCTTTCTGTTTATTCTGTTTATTTTGTTGTCGAAATAAATGACCCAGTCCTCATTCAGTTCACTTGTCATCCAAGCACACTGGTTGGCCTTGTAAGTGACGGGTGGGCTCTTCACCTTCTTAAAGCACCGCGGATTTCGTGACTTTCCGATAACAAGGAGCAGAGTCTTCTCAGTGCCAGACATGTTACAGCACACGTCAGCTGTTGAACGATCTTTAGAACGTTTGCCATCGAGGCACTTCTCATCACGAAAGCACAAAGTCCTGTTCTGGAGCAGTTTATAAAACACGCCTGTTTCATCCATGTTAAAAATGTCATCTGGGCTGTACGCATCCAGAAATTTTGGCAAGCGAGAAATCCAGTCATTACCGACATCGGCGTTAACTTGGACCGCTTCACCTGAAGCGACCTTAAATGTTATGTTGTGGCGTTTCTTAGAGCGCTCAAGGAAGCCGTTCAAACACTTTTCTTTCGCAAAACGTTCTGCGATTTCTGCCAGCATTGGACCACACACAGGCAACTGTGCAGAACGTGTCTGATTGAGATATTTAAGCAGAGCACACTAAATATCCTTGTAGGAACTCGCACAACGTCGCTTACAGTTTGACCTAACTAAAGACGAGTGAAAGTCTCGTTCAGTTTTGTCTCTGTTTTTAACAAGTTTCGATACAGTTGAAACGTCAATTCTAAATTTTTCCGCTTTGTCCTTTCTTGTAAGTTTTCCATCAACTTTCTTCAGAACATCCATTTTACTGTTCAAATCCAGATCACCACGTTTGTGTTTAGTAGCCATTATTTATCACAACGAGAACAAGAGAGAAGTTCCCGCCCATACGATTCACAGTACACTAATCGAGTCTGACTAAAGATCACCTCACGTTGCCAGTTTAACACCGCCCGTGTCTTGATAAAGAAGCCAATGACCGATAAAATGCCAGATTTTAATCACATAATGGCGGCCGTGGTAAGCCTTTCATTCACACCACGTGAGTTTCCATGTCCACAAGTTCAAATGGCTCATGCGGCAATTACTCGGTGATCAAAGGGTCTGTCCCTTCTTTGACGAATCGCCAAGCTGATAACGCATTGTGAGATGTTTGTAGCTTGTGCTCGTCCAGTCTGTGATACAAAGCGGGTTCTTTAGCTCCTCTGGGTGCAAAAATACCGTGATATTAACCGATTTATGGCAATAAGCGGGGTGATATTAACGGGAGTAAAGCCCATTAATTACTTACGGGGGTTTGCCGGGGATACAAATTTATGTGACAATATCCAGGTGGTGACATAAAGCAATGTGAAATTAAGTGGGTTCGACGTATATATATATATATATATATATATATATTATATATATATATATATATATATATATATTCTAGTGTAGCGTCAGCACAACCACCATCGCTAATATACAACGTGTGTCCGGTAAATAATGAGACTAATTCCATAAAATTCGATTTGTTCAAAGTATGCTTATCTCTGAACCTTAAGTGCCCAGGGCACATGGGGCCCACCTGCATTTGCTTTTTCCCTTGCTTCTGTTTCTGTAGCAGTCTGATAGTTTTTTACCAGATAGGGTTGCTGGCCCTATGCTGAACCCTCCTTAGTCGCCTTTTACGATCATGCATGGTAGGGTACAGTGGTCCTATTCTTAAGTATGCTTATATATACTTAAAATTCCTCGAAATAACATTATTGAGCATCAGTACACTGTTGCAAGCGATTCTGCCAAGCGTCGTAGTTTGCCTGGAAATCGTGAACAGGGATCTCCCTTCAAAGCACTTGTCACAGCAGCGTACACGTCATTAACAGTCCCAAAATGGTGGCCTTTCAAGCTTGATTTGAGCCGGGGAACCAAAAGGAAGTCAGCCGGGGCCAAGTCCGGACTGTAGAGAGGTTGGCACAGCCTTGCCAAGGTTTGCTTTGCCAGAAACTCTCTCACTAGCAGCGACGCATGGCTCGGTCCATTGTCGTGGTGAAGAATCCAAGTGTTTGCGATCTAACAAAAGGCTTTGGGGACTGTTGATGACTTTCATGCATCACTGCTGGAATAAGGTACAGCTAAGGAAATGGTTTGGGAAATGCTGATGTCTTTCCTTCATCACTACTAGTTTAAGGTATGGCTAACAAAAGAGTTTGGGAATTGCTGATGTCTTGGCATTGTTGGAACCGATCAACAGCTGACAGTAAAATGACTGAAGTCGCCAACGTTACAAACGTGTTTGTCACCGTTATATAATGGGATTTTGCCGTGGTGCATCTTGAAATAACAGGCTAATCTTTTGGACACAAACTTTGCTGTGTATATGACACTCGTTAGCTGGCCGCGTCGACATAAGTCGTGCTGATTCACGAAACGCACGTGGATACCAAGGTCGACTTCCATCTTCCTTCTTTGAGAGTTGAGGTTACTAGACTAGTTACACACATAAATTCCAGCTCTCACTCTCACCTTCTGGATTAGTTACACACTGTTCCAGACATACTGCTCATCCAGGCTCTTTTAAACCTCACGTTGACGACAGCCGGTACAGATAGTCAAGTAAATCCTGGGTGACGGTGACTTGGAACATTTATTTTATGGGATGATGAAAATACTGATGAAAAATAACATTACATTCGACTGCCGGCTGGTTATCCCTGCCATGTGGCCAGTCCATTCATACGTACAACCAAAACGTTCATCTGTTCCACGAAGACATCACAGAGCTCGACAAAAACACGTCCACACAGTTCCACGTTCAAACCAAGACTCCCTTTAACGACGTGATTTGCACACGGACTTTTCTAACGACGTGCTTTGCACACGGGCTTTCCTAACGACATGCTTTGCACACTGACGTGAGTTGTGGTCTACGAGAACACAACTACTAGCAATACACAAATACTCTCTGTACAGAACTGCTATTCTGTTACAGTTAACGTGAACATTATTATGACTTTCAGATTCTCATCTCGGTCACTTTCAACAGCTCTTTAATGCCATTTGATTACAGTAACCACCGCCACCAACACTATCACCACCGCCGCCGCCGCCGCCGCCACCACCAACACCACCACCACCACCACCGCCACCGCCACCGCCACGACACCATCATCGTCACGACCACCATCACTACCATAACCACCATCGTCATGACCATCATCACCACCATCACCACCGTCATCACGACCACCATCACCACCATCACCACCACCATCACCACCACCACCATCATCGTCACGACCATCATCACCATCATCACCACCACCACCACCACCATCACCACCACTACCACCATCACCACCACAACCACCATCACCACCACCACCATCATCATCACCACCATCATCATCATCACCACCATCACCACCATCGTCATGACCACCATCACCACCATCATCATCACCACCATCACCACCACCACCATCATCATCATCATCATCACCACCATCACCATCACCACCATCACCACCATCATCATCACCACCATCACCATCACCACCATCACCACCACCACCACCACCACCACCACCATCATCATCATCATCACCACCACCATCATCATCATCATCATCATCACCATCATCATCACCACCATCATCATCACCACCATCACCACCACCACCATCATCATCATCACCACCATCACCACCATCATCATCACCACCATCATCATCATCACCACCACCATCATCATCATCACCACCATCACCACCATCATCATCACCACCATCATCATCATCACCATCATCATGACCACGACTATCACCACCACTACAGCCACTATCACCACCATCATCACGACAACCAATACCACCACCACCACCACCACCACCATCACTACCATCACCACTACAGCCACCATCACCACCATCATCACGACCACCAATACCACCACCACCACCATCACCATCATCATCATCATCAAGTTCATAATAATTAGTCTCAAACCGCTGTAATAATTATAATCGTAACAATATAATAGTAAATTAATATTAACAGTCAAAAAATGAATATGGAAATGGCTGAGCTACACACTAGGAATGGGAAAATGAAACAAGAAACTGTTATACGGCCTTGACTTGGACACTTCAAGGGAAAAGAAATAGAGACAGGCCATTGGAGACATGGAGACGCACAATCCAGGAAGAATTTTTTAAAAAGCGAGAAAGATTTGGGTTATCCTGACTTTCTCAAGACAAGATTGGCTGGAGAACCTTTGTTGATGCCTTAATTCATTTGAAAGTACAGAGGACTAGTGATGATGATGATGATGATGATGATGATGATGATGATGAATAGTAATAATTAAAAATAAGAATCTTACAAAATAAAAGCTCTCAGACTGATTAGCCAAACTGGGATAAAAACTCGTAGGTATCTCGTCATATTAGCCAACAGGTCAATCCAACCTAAATTATCAGCAGCCACTCCCGTCTTCCACCCGCTTCCACATTCCCTCACCCACCAACCACTCCTTCCTCGTGCCCCATTAGCCACGTGTACTCAGGCGGAACACCTCGTGCACGTGGGAGGAAGCGCACACGACCCGTCACGCACTGTGTGCCTTGATGTTCTTCCTTTGAATATTCCGTGCACTTCTGACGCCAGTTTATCAACATATTACCTTCCCTTAATGAAGTCCCAGGTAACGATTATAATAAATATGAGATTAAACGGACACAGCTTTTGAACTGGTCGTCGGGGACTTCAGACTGCAGACACACACAAGTTTAACGAACACGACAACATCATGGAGTACACAAAGGCCATTAAATGCATACCACAGAATCAGCTTGGACTGAGCGAGTACTTACAGAAGTAAGTCCCATGCAGATGATTTTATAAAATCTTCTGAGAACTGAAAGATAATAATGAGACAAACGCGGATGATGGGGATTTCCATTAGCGAATAAATCTGTTTTTAACTTTAAGTGAAATGTTAAGGGCACCACAGACGGCAAGAAAAGAGACCGATTTAAGAAGACAAACAAGTCCAAGCCAGGAAACGGCGGTCTAAATTTATAAGACATGTCATGAGAAAAGGCAAACTAAAACACATCATGACAACAGCAAAGTCAGACGGGAAAAGAGGTCGGGGTAGAGCAAGAGATAAAATCCTAGACGGATTGTAAAGACGGTATGAAAAGAGGACACCAGAACAACTCATAGAGGCAATACAAAAGTTTATTTATACGAATATATGTATATATATATATATATATATATATATATATATATATATATATCCTGAGGATTAGCTTTTATTGAAATAAGATGCTATCTAAGACTACTTTTATTGAGGTAAGATGCTAGCTGTGGGTTAGATTTTAATGAAGCAGGATGTTATCTGAGGCCTATCTTTCATTAAGATGCTATCTTACTGAGGTAAGATGCTATCTGGGGTTTAGCTTTCACCGAAGTAAGATACTATCTGAGACAGCTTTCAGTCAATTAAGACGCCACCTGAGGCTTAGCGTTTACTGAACCAAGATGCCGACCCTCAGCCTCACTACATTTCTTTATCTTAACATAAATGTCAGATTCCTATGTCAATGAGGAGGTGAATTAGACATGAATCTAGACCACTGACCTTAGGAAACCATTCCTCTAACTGCTACCCCACCTCAGTAATCTGGATTTGAAATCAAGCATAATTTGGCTTATGCATCCGAGATGACGTGCATGTACTAGGAAATGATATAGGGGATGAGGGGAGACAATGCGAGGAAAGCTTGGAGGGAAGACAAATCATACGAAGAAAGCTGGTGAGGGCAGGCAAATCGTACGAGGAAAGCTGGGAGGGAAGACAAATCATTCGAAGAAAGCTGGTGAGGGCAGACAAATCATACAAGAGAAGCTGGTGAGGAGAGACACATCATACGAGGAAAGCTGGCGTGTGGAGACAAGTTGCTTGAGAAAGCCAATCAGTATCGTTAAAACTGAACAGTCGTTTGGAAATTCGTTTACATTTCACTTGCACATCCAAATATCTGATGTTTTTTTCCCCACGTTTTAAATTACAAATTGTAGATTTTTTTTCGATGTTTACGGGTAACTGTCCGTATACCTTAATACCTTGTAATTAGATTCCTACGCAAATTCTTTGAAACATGCCATGAATTTTTACGAACTGCTGGGGAAATCCAACTTAACCAAACACATACATTATAAAAAAAAGTAAAATCTACCCACATAATTTTCTGGTTTATACATCAAAACAAAAAAAAAATAATCATACGGTCAAGGGTAAATGACTAAGTTATGCGTACTCACAGATTTTAGAACTGCAGTAAGTGCTCATGATCAACCAGCAGATACTGAGTTCTATGAATTTAGATTCACGTTTTTTCTTCCTTTTCACCTTGGCCTGGTAAAGTGATCCGGTTTGCCTTTCCTGAAATTTCTGTTTCGAATTTAGATCATGAATTAAGATCAGCGTGAGGCGTTTGCCCTTTCAGGTAAAAGTGCGAGGAGAGAGAAGAAGAGGTTGCAGGTTCAGTCTGAGAAATATGTATATTTGTCCTTCTGCTTCTTCTTCTTTCTTCTCTCCTCCTTCTCTTCTTCATCTTCCTTTTCTTTTTCCTCCTCCTCTTCTTCTTCCACCTCCTCCTCTTCTTCTTCTTCCTCCTTCTCCTCCTCTCTCTCTTTTTATTCCTCCTCCTCCTCTTCTTCTTCTTCTGTTTTCCTCCTCCTCTTCTTATTCTTCCTCCTTCTCCTTCTCTCTTTCTTCTTATTCCTCCTCTTCTTCTTCTTCAATCTCCTCCTCCTACCTCTCTTCTTCTTCCTCCTCCTTCTCCTCCTCTTCTTCTTCCTCCTCCTCCTCGTTCTCTTCTTCCTCTTCTTCTTCTTCCTTTTTTCTCCTCCTCTTCCTCTTCTTCTTCTGTATTCCTGGAACATGGAGCTGATGTTCGTTGTGGCCAGTGCTGTGAAAATGTTGAGGCACATCATCGTGTCGGTTTGGGAGCGGGTTACGGTGAGTTTTTTTTTAGTCTCTGCGTGGAGCTAAAAGCTGGACTGGAGGGGATGGGAGTACAGAATTACTTTAACAAACTCCACTGTCTGGGGACTATGGCTGTCCCTGTCCTGTTAACCAGGCTTTTCTTGTTACTGGGGAGTACCAGCGAAGGGTCTTGGTCAGTTATGGCTAGCCAGTCATGACAGTAACATGTCAGCTATCTATAGCCAAGTCGTACAGTGTTTTCACCGACTTTCCCTTGTCTAATCACCTGGTGTCACTATAATTGCGCAGACGTACAGAACCGCAGTCAGTCTCATAGTTTTAGGTAAAGGACACATTTTAATTTATTCTCCCGTCATTTTTTGAACTTGAGATAGTTCTATGTTTAATGTCTTTAAAAAAAACATTAACGTCTTTTGGGTTATTTTGTAAAAAAGAAAATTCTGTTCACGCGTTCGCCCACCTTGAAGATGAGCACAGGACAAATTCCTGCTGTAGTGAATGCCCCTATCAAAGCACTATTTACGACGTCTTATTTTCCGTTTTTTCAAAAGTCTTTCCACGAATTCACTCACTCTCCCCTGACTCAAAAACTGTCTTCGTACTGAACCTTTATTCTTCCGTGGATTTCAAAAGCTTTCACGCCCTCTGATCATATAAAACGAATAACGGCCTCGTTGGTCTTCCACGGTGCAAGATGACAGTGGAGCGGCCATGTTGTATGAGCTACTGCCCATGCTCAGATTTTCTCGATCGTCGCGACACCTATATAGTGTATTGCTAAAAAGGCCATTTTGTGTTTCGAAATAAGAATTTTCTTTGTGTATACTTTTTCATTGATTCTAAAATAAAATTACTGTTATCTAACAACTTTAGATGAAGCCGTGTTTTTAAAAAAAAATATAAACAGATCCGTGGTTTGGGGTAAGAAGTGTGCCCGGGCCTTTATGGTCAACTCAAGAAGAAGAAGAAGAAAGCAGTGCTCTTGGTGCAACGACGAGCAGCTTCACAGCGGAAACCTTGGAGCAAATCATACGAGAGAAGCTGATGAGGGGAGAGAAATCATACGAGAGAAGCTGGTGAGGGGAGAGAAATCATACGAGAGAAGCTGGTGAAGGGAGAGAAATCATACGAGACAAGCTGGTGAGGGGAGAGAAATCATACGAGAGAAGCTGATGAGGGGAGAGAAATCATACGAGACAAGTTGGTGAGGGGAGAGAAATCATACAAGAGAAGGTGGTGAGGGGAGACAAATCATACAAGAGAAACTGGTGAGGGGAGACAAATCCCTCTCTTCTTCTTCTTCTAGACAAAAGTTCTGAGCTGGGTCAAGTCACAAGGCTACACCCAAACATTTATCTTATGCAACTGGATAAATTAACGCTGGCTCTCTCTCTGGCAACAGTGATTCGAATCCCAGCAGACGTCACAGACCCATGAACTGACCTCCATTTTAGCACCTGGCCATCCAAGTGTCAGGGAAATCGAAAGAGCAGATCAGTTGGCTGACTCAGCTGTTGAGAAGGAGCAGATCAGTTGGCTGACTCAGCTGTTGAGAAAGAGCGCGCACTGGATCGTGCAGACATCATCATAAGACAAGCTGGTGGAACAAAGGACTTTGCTAACAAGTGTGAATCAGTGTCATTGTCAAGAAAGAAGAAACTGATGGTGAAACTTGGGCTGGCCAAAAATGAACGATTCACCAACAGCTAGAGGCAGAAGGCCAACAAACAAAGAAAGAGTGCACTGAGTTACTGTACGCCGTACTGTCCTGTTCACACCTTCATTCTACTGTAGATTTCAACAGCTTTCACGCTCTCTGACCAGAGAAAACGAATAACGCCTCTTTGCTTCTCCACGGTGCAAGATGATAGTGGAGCGGCCATGTTGTACGAGTTACATCGCATGCTCAGACTGCTCGATATTCACGACACCTACATAGTGTATTGCTAAAAAAAAGACTATTCTTCAAGAAATCGTCTTTCCGTCTTCACCCACTAATGTAGAGGAGATCAGAGCACCGTTGGATATGTCCGGGGTGAATGGACGATGGCCCTTCCTAATTATCTATAGTACAAACTGTCAAGATAGATCTTCACGTGAATATTCTGTTTTGCTTTATTTTTCTTTTGTGTACTAACAGCTGCGTGAATCGTAACTTGTTGCACCAGTTTTGCATTTTAAGTGATCTCCACTTTTTCTTTCTTTCTTTCTTTCTTTCTTTCTTCTTCTTCTTCTTCTTCTTCTTCTTTTCGTTTCTCTTTTATTAGTGTTCCCAGGGCTGTATCCTATTTACTTAAATGAAATGGAAAGCTTGACCATCTTTCAGGTTAATGGAACAATCCTGCTGTCTGAAGTAATTCGAACTCACTGCCCTTTATTTCTTCCCTGAAGTCGACCACTTAACACATGAAGATTACACTCTGCGCCTCCTTAAAAAAAAAATTTCCATAACTTGAGATAAAAATAACACGAGTCTAAACATAATACCGTAATTTTATGCAGCAAAAAAAAATATTACCATAAATATACATTTTCCAGGTTTATCTCTATTATGACTTTGAGAAGAGCGGACTTAAATATTTGTGAATCAGATAAATATAATAAAATGAAATTTACACTTTGAAATTAATTCTCATTTGAGTCTGCGAGACATTGCCAAGGAAAGCATATCAGAATTTTGGAGTTGTTAAAAAAAAAGCGCTATGAAATGTGAAAGGGAATCTTGTGATCGTATACACCCGTAAACGCTTATAGAAGGAAATGCCACGTCCACGTAGAAGATAAAGTCAATATAGAAAAACGAATAAATAAAATGTAGGAGGACAGGGCAAATGAAACCAAGAAGAGAGACGTCAAGGTGAAAAACAGAAGTAGAGAAATATTGTTCATGACGCCGAGAAAGTTCATAATTACAAGATTACTTGATGTGGTAGGTATGAAGATACTGAAGTCAAACTGATAAACACTGGCGCATTCAATACTTTTATCAAGTCTCTAATAAAACAGTTACATGCTTCAGTTATTTCTCAGTTCTTCTAAAGACAGTCAGAATGGAGTTTACTTACCATATTGTTAGAAGTTTAAAAGAAGAAAAAAAAAAAAGATAACTGATTGCATGATTCATCTTTATAATGGCCAGGAATGTTAAAAATAAAAACCACGTAATATTACACACTGAAAAAGCACGTAATTTTCTATACAGACTGGAATGAAAAGGTTATTTTGAAAATACACAAAGAATTCATCTATTAATTTATCGCTATTCACGAATTGGTTAGTTTGATCTTTTCTTCATTTTTATACAGACCTCAGGTTAAGACTACAATTTTAATGATCTAGACTAAAAGAAAATAGAACAAATATATCCATACTACAAGAACTTAATATTGAAGAAGGCTGGCTAATAAAGAGGATTAAATAGAGAAAACTTAAATATTGTGGACACATTAAACGTCATGATAATTTAGAGAAGACTGTTTTGTAAGGGTACATGAGAGGAAGACCAAAGAGAAGATGGCTGCAAGACATCGTTGATGATCTGCGAATGCATACATCAGCAGCAGGGCATCTTTCTTACAACAGAGAGGGCTACAGAACTGCTACTAGTAGGGTAACGTTCCGCAAGGGACATGCAAATGACTGACTGAGACTAAAAAGAGTTTATCAAGTCATTTAAAAAAAACATTAAAATAAAATTGATCAGGTCAACTTTATGATCGGGTTAAAGGATCTGAGGTAATGGATAAAGAGGGAAAGACGAATAATAGGCCTTACTCAGATTTTGACATCGGAATCGTCTCCAAGTAGGGAATCGTCGAGAACAACATTTATTTTCAGAGATATGACTCTCCAAGAGAAGCTTTCGAGCAGACCAAGTTTGTTGTCGAAAATCGCGTCGTCACTGGGTACAGTACATGTGTTGAGTTTCGTGTACTTTTTAATGGAGATTTCAGTAGCTTAATGCCCCTACCCTTAGAGAATGGGTCCTAACAAATTTTCGTAAGCAATATTTATCCATATATTTATACATTATCTTTTCCTGTCCCGTGAAAAACATATTCATGAACTTGTGTGCTAAAGAAGAATGTGACAACGCAAAGTACATACAATGAATAGCATAAACAATAGCATAAACAGAGATGACAAAACTGGCTGAAAATACCCCAAAACACAGGCCGATGTTGTCAGTCATTGTTCGCTGATGGAGCTACTGAAGAAAAGATCTGACCAACTATGAATGTATCCAGAGTGAAGCGATGATGGTCCTTTCAGAAGAACTCCACAACTGCCCCAAAAAAGGCTAGAAACTCATTATTTGGAGTAATATTTTTTAAAAACTTGATGTTGGTTTCTCTTTCCACTCTCACTACCCCCCCCCCCCCCCCCCAAAAAAAAAAGTTTGTGTTTATTTCTCCAGCTATTTTCGTGAAGGTTTATTATGCGAATTCCAGTTTGGAAACACAGGTGTGAGTATTCTAACAGGACTGCACGATTTGTGCATACAATTACTACTGTTCAGACACTCGTTTTCCACAACATGACAGTGCCAGCTACATGCAGATCACTTGTTTTGACGCTCGCTGCAGGTTCTACATCGCATGTTCAGAGCTGCTATTTGTAATTGTTTTACTGAAAATGAAAATAAGAAGAAAAGAAATAAAATGGAAAGAACGTATTATCATCGCTAACATTGACTAAAAAAACAGCATTTGTGACGTTCAAATAGACGAGCAGTTGGGGCCATAAATTGACGGATTATTCTTATGAGATATAATGATTTACTCAGGTATGACATTTCCTAAGTTGTGGAGATGGCCTTAAAGTGCTGCTCTCCTTCAAATGTACACAGGTGTAGCAAGATACAAAGCCAAGTAACTAGTCAAGGTGTTACACCTGCTGTATAGATTTAGTTTATTTTGGAAACTGAATAATTTGCATAGAGGAAACAAAGAAGACATAGAAGCACCTGGCCAAGGAGTCTTGAAGCAGAGATAAGGACTACACCTGGCCAAGGAGTCTTGAAGCAGAGATAAGGAAAGAAGGACTACACCTGGCCAAGGAGTCTTGAAGCAGAGATAAGGAAAGAAGGACTATACCTGGCCAAGGAGTCTTGAAGCAGAGATAAGGAAAGAAGACCTAGAAACACCTGGCCAAGGAGTCTTGAAGCAGATAAGGAAAGAAGACCTAGAAACACCTGGCCAAGGAGTCTTGAAGCAGAGATAAGGAAAGAAGGACTATACCTGGCCAAGGAGTCTTGAAGCAGAGATAAGGAAAGAAGGACTACACCTGGCCAAGGAGTCTTGAAGCAGAGATAAGGAAAGAAGACCTAGAAACACCTGGCCAAGGAGTCTTGAAGCAGAGATAAGGAAAGAAGGACTACACCTGGCCAAGGAGTCTTGAAGCAGAGATAAGGACTACACCTGGACACAGGTAGAAGAAACAGCCCAGGACAGAAATAAATGGAGAGCCCTTGTTGATGGCCTATGCCCCAGATAGAGGTATAGAAGGCGAAGAAGAAGAAGAAATTATATTTAAAAGGGTTTTTTAAAAGGCACATTCTCTGACAGAGTTACATTTTCCGTCCTTCGTTAAGGAATGTATAAATTATTATGAAAGATGCCAGTTTCTAACTTGTCTCCACCCTTTTTCAGATGCACAACAGAATGAAGGTAGACACAGCCAATTAGGAAACGCCCGGAGCGGTGAAAATGGGAGCCAAGCATTTCCTGGGATGACTGCCAAACACATGAAGAGCCAGAGAGGTACACATGGCCATCACTAGTACCAAGCTGTATGGCGGTGTCGACAACTTGAAGCAGGATGCGAATCATCAAGAATACTCAAACTGACATCTGAGAACGTTCCAAGAAGAAGAAGAATAACATGTAGAAGGAGACATTTTCAGATTTAATAACTCTTTATGTGTTACAAGGACAAATTTCTCATAACGACGAGGCGGTGGCAAGGGGGATTGATCACCAGGTATATGACTAAGTGAAGGCGCCGTCAAGAGAAGCCAAGACTTTCAATGTCGTAATCACATTATGGGAACACGCGGTCTGAAAATAACCATACTAAGTCAGAATTTTCAGTGGTATAGCACATTATGAGAACAAACAGTCAGAATAATCATACTATCATTATTGATCCAGATCCCCGCCCCACTTCTTTGTGGGTACTCCCATTAACAGGCCTAGCTTGGATAACGAAGCAGAGATCGCCATAGTCCTCTTAGTGGTGGAGTCTGTTAAAGAAATACTGAACACCCTTTGCTTTGTAGCTCCATTCAGGGACTGAAGAACAAAAATAGCCGCCACAAGCAGCTCTCAAGTCGGCATCAAAACAATCACAGCATCGGCTACAAACAGCTTGCAGTTCCAAGGAAGAAGAAGAAGAAGATGACAGCCTGGTCGACTTGAGCTCGCCCAGTAGTTAGGACTCGAACCACAACTTTCCGGGGAGAGGGCAAGCCATCTCGCCCTGTTATCGAAGTGATAGTTCATGTCAAGATTACAGTCCCCTTTGGAAGAACTGTTTGGCTAGTTTTCTCTCTACTTGTCGTTGTGAAGGGCGCTGATGTTCTTGGAGTGTCTACTCCATTTACACACGTGCATCTGGTTTTATGAGATCAAAATCGGCCGGTAAAGGTGGCTCCATAGTCTGAAATTAACACTGCCACCGTAAGCGACCGATACTAGAAAGAAATGCCGCACAATGATCTAAGATGACAAAATTTGCCACAAGCATTGAGGAGAGATCTAAAACATACGAAATTAATGCACTTGACAATTCCACGTCATCTACTTTTTAATCTTATTAATTTGAAATGGCGTCAGTAGGACACGTATGGAGGTGTCAGCATAAAGGTCACAGCTTTGTTTCACTTGTTACGGATAGTTAAACAATGCCAGGTACTGTCATTGTGTCAGCGTCCCGGGCAGTGTTAATTTAAATTAAATGTATCTTAAATTTTCATTTTATCGTCAAGTTCATTAACTGCTCTTTAATTATTGTCTAAATTTTTTTTTATTACTGTTGTCTCCTTTTTTTATTAATTAATTTTCAGAGCTTTTCAAATTTTTGTAGACTTTCCTCTTTTTCACTTCAGCTAGTAATTTGTACCTTTTCTCCACAATAGTATCTCCGTTGCTTATGTCTATTCCATGCGTTTTGTTAATGTCCTTCCATTATAAGCATGCGTAATACAGAAACTATATGCAAAACAGTCCTTCTAGCAGAGTATCCTCAGAACCTACAGAAATTAATAGATATGATACACAACACAAGTCAAGATTGGGGACTAGAGATCAATAATTAGAAGGCCAAAGTAATGGTGTTCAGCAGGAAAGACAAGTGGTAGCCACAGATGGATATAACCGTAAACAAGGAGAAACTGGAACAAGTGACAAACTACTGCCATCTAAGGAATATACTAACTGAAGACAGGAGATGTGAAATGACGATAAAGAAAAGTACAGGCAGGAATGGCAAAATATACATTCAACACAATGAAGACAGTTCTGTTATCCAGAAATTTGCCCACAAAAGAAAACTGAGATTTGTAAAATGCTAAAATGTTTTATCTACTCTGTTTTACTGTATGGAGCACAAACCTGGACTCTAACCAAAAAAGATGGAGAGGAAGATTACTGCTGAAGAAATGTGGTTGTACAGAAAACTAAATCATATAACATGGAGAATGAGAAGATTAAATGCACAAGTTTTAGAACAGCTCCAAGTGCAATGTGAACTTCTCAAAGATATAAAGATGAAAACAAAATACTTTGACAATATCAAAAGACATAACAATATACAGAAGACCATACTAGAAAGAAAGCTGGAAGGAAAAAAGAGCGAAAGGTAGACAGAGATGTAGATGAGAAGATAACATACAAGAATGGACAGGACACAGCCTGGCTGAGTGCAACATCAAGGCGAAGGAGCTAGGAAACTGGAGAATGCCTGAAAACGCCAATCGTCGTTCCGAGGAAGATACATGATGCTGCTGCTGCTGCTGATGATGATGATATACAAAATACAACGATACTTATTTTTTCTTCGATACAAAGTTGTTTGTTTAACGATCTTCGTTCTTGTGAACGGAATTATTTGTATGCTTTTGTTGTTGTTGCTGTTGTTGTTGTTGTTGATGCTGTTGTTGTTGTTGCTGTTGTTGTTGTTGTTGTAACTGGTTAAAATGTAATTATTGGACGAAAGACTTGTACAGCCGCACCTGTATTTAAGTGAGTCCGGCACACTATATGTAGATCTGGATTTGAGTTTAAAACAACAATTCAAAAACGTGCAAAACAATTTTCAACCACTCCCGTTTCTGTCCGTTTTCTTACTCTCTTTATCTTTTTTTCTCTTTTCCTTGTAAAACAACCATATACATCATCTATCTCCATTCCTAGAACCAGTTTTATAGCATTTGTCATTTCTCTTATCTCTCAAACAATCAACGAAATTAACGTGAAATATCGAATGTATAAGGTACATAGTAAAAGAATGCTCCAAATTACGTAAATTCGACTTACGATCCATTTACGTAAATCGGGGACCCTCTGTCTTCCATAATAAAGACTGACGCGCTTTGAGACAATGAACTGTGAAGTATGCAAAAGACTACTTCTGCGAAATTGTGAAGCATGCGAAAGACTACTTCTTGCGTCTAATGTCGAAATGATGAGAAAATATTTCTTGATTAAAAAAAAACAAAACAAAACAACAGCAAGAACAGCAACAACATCAACAGCAAGAACAGCAACAGCAATAGCAACAACAACAACAACAAACAACAACAAAACGCTCAACTGTATGTTATTTCACCTGCGCGTAGTTAGCATATTTAGCTCAGGTTTGATCAGATTTCCTTGGTAGTTTGTTTTCGAATCTTGGTGCAAATTAAATTTTTTAAAAAATTATAAAAATTATGACACTTGTTAAAACATTATCACATCAACCTCACTTCACTGTAAGCACGTGGCCATCTCATTTTTACAGGTCTGTGGGTGAATATGTAATCCTTAATCTTTTTTTTTTTTTTTTGCCAGCGGATTAAAAATAAGGGCAAAAACTCAGTCAAAACGATTATAAAATGAGTAAGCCAAGAGCAGAATATAAGCGTAGGTAGATTAACAGAGAAGGATAAAGGAAATAAGTTTAACTTCATACAATATCGACTTAGACATTAGGAACACTGGAAGTGTGGTAGTCTGCTGGAAAACTTAATACTGAAGAAGGTTGGCTAGTAAAGAAGATTAAACAGAGAAATCGTAAATATTTTGGACACATTAAACGTCATGATAATTTAGAGGAGACAGTCTTGAAAGGGTACGTAATGGGAAAAAGAAAGAGAGGAAGACCAAGGCGAAGATGGATGCAAGACATCGTTGACGATTTGTGGATGAATGCATCAGCAGCAAGGCAACTGAGAGGCTTACAGGAGAGCTGTTAGGGAGTCAAAGTTCTGCACAGGACAAGAAAAAGTGACAGACTATCACTTTCTCTGCTTACTTCCCTATCATTGCCCCTTTTTGTATCACCTTCCTTCCTTCCTTCTCTACTTTTAAGCTTTAATTCTTTGTGTACGGTCTTCCTTCCTCCAACGCCTTCCACCGTTTCTTTTCCGTTTTATTTAGTTTGTTTCTTTACGCTGCTTTTTTTTTCCTCTTCGTCTACATTCTTACGTTTCGTCTACATTCTTACTTTCCTCCGCCTACATTCTTACTTTTCTTCGACTGCTTCATACTCTACTTGCTTGTTTCCCGCTGTTCTTAAACTTTCATCTTTTTAAAAAATGTCTTATTAATTACCATCTTCAATAGTGGTGGTGGTAGTAGTAGTAGTAGTAGTAGTAATAGTAGTAGTAGTAGTAGTAATAGTAGTAGTAGTAATAGTAGCAGTAGTAGTAGCAGCAGTAGTAGTAGTAGTAGTAGTAGTAGTAGTAGTAGTGGTGGTGGTGGTGGTGGTGGTAGAAGTAATCATTTAATATTTTCTTTCTTCAGCCGATATTAGAGGCAGCACTAAATGGACGGGTTTCAACTCTTATCACAAACTAATATCAACCCCGTGTTATCCTGAGACTTACTTATCGCACGTATCACATTTTTTTTTAGTTAGTCTCTTCTGTTGTTTTCTGTCTAAACCGTAATATGGAAATGAGATAAAATATTTTAATATTTAAAGTTTTTTTTTCAGTTCAAAGTCTGGTTATTGCTTTCTAAAAAGCAAGATTTATAAATAAAACTGCACATATATAAACAGAGTTTAATCCAAAGTATTTCAAGTCTTTATGGAAACAAACAATATTTGAAATAAGTGCGGAAAAAAGATTTCAAATTTGTACAGATTTTTTTTTAAACTAAAAGATTAATATTTTCACTATAAAACTGAGAAGGATCGTAATTTGCCAGCACGTGTCTAAAACGCTTCTTAATAATCGTTTCTGAACTGCTCATGAATCTTAAATCTCTCGGGCACGCCCATACACGCTCTGCTCTCCGTTTCAGTAACCACCGAAGAGTATGAACACTAACTGTGCCAGCCAGCTGCTGGTTCTGGCAACCTTGAATTCTACCAGCCAGGCACCCAGCTTTTCCCTTTCCCTTCCTCACACCTCTGTCCTTCATTCTCCGTAGGTTTATATTATCAACACATGCCCTTTCCTCCTCCTACACCAGTTCCTCTGGCACCGATTTTAGTATGTCGGTTCTGTTCATAGGAATCATACCTGTTGTAATAGCGCTCCGGCGGGGAGCAAGATCGGCTACCCCATTGTCCCTCACTCCCCTATCACCTGGGCAATATATCCACGTCAGCCTGGGTGGCACTGGATTTTCCCCCCAAAAGCTGAACCCATTCATGATGCGACAAACCCATCTCTATCTTGCGAAGCAATGTTCCAGTATATGGGACATAAAAAATGTTTCGATCGACGTCACTCTTATGACAGAATGAATGCCCTTGTCTGGACAGGTCCACAGTTAATTTAAGCGCATAATGACTTGGTAGTCTTTGTCCAACTTTTCACGGATCTCGGGGAGAAGTTGCGGAAGCCGTGCGAGAGAGCAGACATGTTAGTCGTTCCTCTAGGGTGTGTGTTAGCTTAGGATTTGTAGCGTTGTTAGAATGTAAGAAGAGTTGTGTGTTTATCCTTTTTAGGACACAGTTGAGAGATTGTTAGACGTGTTGTTGTGTAGAGTTTTTTTCGGTTATAGTGAATTCTCGATGTGAGGTTAGCGTGTCAGTTTTTTTGTTTTGTTGGTATTTGTATATTCCTGTGGCGATGTCCGATTCGTCGGAATGCTTTGTGTATTATTGTATTGTTGATTTCTCATGTCCTTCATTGTATGCAGGAAACTCTCTACTGTAGAGAGTGGAACAACAACACAACTCCTTCAGATCATCAGAGGAAGTCCCCCCCCCCCTCAGACAAGTGTTTCGGGCCTATTAAACTCCTGACACTCTAAGAGGGGTGGGCCTCTCTGGGTCATGACTCCCAGAGGTCTTGTGAGATTGATATTTATCGTCCCTCACTCATCAGGATTCCACTATTTTCCTCATTATTCATATTCAATACTGTTGAAGGATTTTGCTGACTTTGCCTGTTGTGTACATCAAAGTTTTACTGTTTTAGTGCTTTTGTTTGATTGATTGGACTGCTGACTCTGTGACCGTTCAGTCATTCATGTTACCTCCCTTTTGTTGTCATTTTCCTTACCTGGGTGAACGTTGTTACTAAGTGCATAACAAAGTAAAGTTTTGCTGTCAAGTATTTGTTACCTGTGTTGCTGTATCACGTACAGTTAGTTTGTGCCGTCACTGTACAAAGCACAGTAAGATTCTACTTTAGCATGCTTTGAGAGTCCTTCAACATGAATACTTTGTGCAGGTAATCAGACTTACCTGAAGACTCAGTTTCTAAAAGGCTGATGTCATAAATACGTTGTCTTTCAAAATACATAACTTAAAACACAAAATGTTCTATATTACTCATTTTTTTGGTTGCTTATTGGCAAGATCTCTTGAGAAGATTTATTAGCGCAAAAAACAGAACAGCGTGATATTTTAACATCTCAGGGCGCTAAAAGTGTCTTACAAAAAGAACTGTGCAAGGTGGAGTGGAAAAGCAATGGAGTGATAGAAGGACAGACAGCTTTCTTCAAATTTCATTGAAACGAGAAAGAACCAAAATGATAAACAGGGATATATGTTTTTATGCGCATACGAGTGAATTTAATATATGTGTATGAAAGTGAATATAAAGTGGTGAACATTTGTATAGAAGTCAATCCAAAATAAAAGAGAATGTGTGTATGTGTGAGAGAAAGAAAGGTAGATGTCTATGCGTGTTTAGGGAGGTTATCAGCAGGGTACACCAATGTAATCTGATACAAAAGACTGACTCCTCAGTCAAATCTCAATCAGTTTATTTCACTCCAGTATCGAACACAAAACAATCAAGAGAGCACACTGTCCTAGCTCCCTCAATCTTCACAGGTTCTGCTAATCAGCCCAAACAACTCACGCTGCAAATAATCTTGATTCCCTTCAATAGTCACTAAATCAAAATGCGTATGATGCGGGCCTTTCGTGTTAAACTAATACTCCCGACTAAAAAACATACACCTGACTGTTCACTGCGACTCGTCCTATCTTGGACTGCCTGTCGCCATCTTTATTCCAACTAAAACTTATTGCAGGCGTCTTTCCGCCGGTTGAATCTCAATTTGGTCAGTAGTGTTTTGCTTAACAATTTTCAGCACATGTTTATCTCTAACCTTCTCGAGAATTCGTTGATAAATACGTTATATTACAGATCTGGCCTCAGCTTGTTAAACTGACACAAAATTCTCATGGTCACCCTAACTTTTTTCTTTCTTCTCTCCCTAGATTTGACGTCATACTTCCCGTCAGTCGCTCGCAGTCACACTGTCATTCGTTCCTCTTACATGTTTGTTTGTGTTTGTGTTTGTTTTTGTGTGAGAGAGAAAGAATGAAGGAGAGAACATACATTGTTGTTAAGAATCGGGCAAGCTAACATGCTAACATGCTAACATCTCCTATTCATCATACAGTTTTCACTCAGCCACAGACATTCAGCATTAGTTACTAAAATAATAAGCATTATGAGGGGAGAGAGAGAGAGAGAGAGAGAGAGAGAAAGAGAGAGGCAGGCAGGAAGAATGACGTCACAGATAGAACGAGAAGAACGAGTCGACCAGGTCAGCTTTGTTGTCAGGTGGACAACTGTGGTCTTTTCAAAGGTCAGAATCCGGCTCCATTGGCTTCACGACAGCCCCATGCCGATGCATTCATCCAAGAGTATGTTTGTTTCTAGTTACCGCCAAGTGTTGGCTCTTTGCGATGCGTTTTCTGCCACACAGTTCCCATCAAGTGTTGGCTCTTTACCATGCGTTTTCTGCCACACAGTTCCCATCAAGTGTTGGCTCTTTACCATGCGTTTTCTGCCACACAGTTCCCATCAAGTGTTGGCTCTTTACCATGCGTTTTCTGCCACACAGTTCCCATCAAGTGTTGGCTCTTTACCATGCGTTTTCTGCCACACAGTTCAGATTTCCTAGCAGCGCACTTAATATGTCCTAGCTCCAGCAATCACTTCACAGTTGCATTATTCTTCCATTCCCGCTCTTCATTTTCGCCGCAGTCTTTCCATTACGGCTTTGTTATCTGTTTTGTAATTAACTGTTCCACTTAAAATTTGAGGAGGGGTGAATTAAGACAAGCAACAGCAAGGTGTATACGGGGTGGCTGAATGGCCGTCTGTGTGTTTAATCTCGAGTTCCGGTTGGAACCAAGATGGCGACCCGCTGGTACTAACGTACCGTGGCGAATTCTTGCATCAGTGGACATTAAAGTAAGCAGTGGCAGAAAACTTGAGAACGGCATTCAGTAAGTACGCCTGAATTAACCTGGATACTTAAGAGTGCAGTGGGCTGGTTACAATGATAAGTGATGGCCTGTTAAATGAGAACCGAAGAGGGAAAGTCCCTTGCAAGAAATTCAATGTCCCCATTATGCTGGCTTCTCAGGCCAATAAACTCTTTGTATTTTTCTTTAACTGTGGCGTTGCGTTCTGCTCAATCACTGTCCCACGCTGCGGGTGTATTCAGAAAACCTGGAGCCAGCTTCAGTCAGTCTAACCCAAGAGAGATAAGCTGTGTGATTAAGGGACGTATTGCGGAGTAGGACTACACAAATCACCGGTTCACCTGACCACACTGACAGCTGTTCGATATGGCGATGCATTACTAATCCTGGCAGTGAATAGGACTTCACATCAGGTATGAGGACACAACAAGGCATCATGGTATATGCGAGAAAAACTACACAGACACACACATATATTTCCTTGATGAAACGCCGGATCAGAAATTATTTTCGTTAAACGCCGGGGGGGGGGGGGGGGGGGGGTGGGGATGGGAGCAGGGAGGGGGTTGTTGGGAAATGGAGTTGAAAATTGCTTGTACTTGTACGAACTCGCTGTAACAGTTGAGATGCAGCATCGTATCGGCGTGGGAGCGGGTTATGGCAGCTAATTTTTCAGTCCCAAAGTACAGCTGTAAAACAGGGGGTGTGCAATGTTTCTTTAGCAGACTCCACCACCATGGGGATTATGACGATCCCTTCCCCGTTAGCCATGCTAGGCCTGTTACTGGGGTACCACGGAGAGGTGGGACAGGGTCTTGGTCAGCTATAGTTCGCTAACCCTGACGCTAGCATATCAGCTATGTGTCGCTGTTTTGCCTCATCGGACAAGCGTCTTCGGAGTTGAGTATAAGCATGGCTCAAATAAACGCCTGGTCTGTTTTAGTATGGGAAGACGTACGGTAGAGGTTAATACTTATGCTATAGAACCTAACTGATATTTTGCGAATAAACGCCTGCCTTGAATAGATGCCGGTCTCTTTTTAAAAAAAAACCGCCGAAACGCGACGACAGTGTTGAGAATAAACGCCGGGGGGCGTTTATTTATTTTTTTATTACTGAGACCAGTTTCAATTTCATATCGAAGTAGAAGCAGAGACACGTTCTCTTGTATAACTTAAGGGAATAATTTGGTTTGGTAAACTATGAAATCTACTCCACTGCGCTCCGCTGCTGTTTGGAGGAGACTTTCCAACTCAGAAATGGATTTCCAGGCCAGCTGCCCCCACTCAGCTGGAATTAACAATAAGTTCCGCATTCTTTCATCTACTTCACATGAATCTATTTCCTATCCCATATCTGTTGTCTTTTCCCCCTCAGAAATGGATTTCCAGGCCAGCTGCCTCCACTCAGCTGGAATTAACAATAAGTTCCGCATTCTTTCATCTACTTCACATGAATCTATTTCCTATCCCATATCTGTTGTCTTTTCCCCCTATTTCTGCCATTTATATCCAGATTCTTTTTGTCTTAGTACAACTCACTTCGCTACATTTTCTTTTTACGCCACAGGTGAAGTCAGTCAGTCAGTCTGTCATTTGCATGTCCCTTTCGGAACTTTGCCTCACTAACAGCTCTTCCGTAGGCCTCTCGGTTGTAAGCAAGATGGCCTGCTGCTGATGCATCCATTTGCAGATTATCAACGATGTCTTGCAGTCATCTTTGCCTTGGTCTTCCTCTCTTTCTTTTTCCAATTATATATCCTTCCAAGATGGTCTTCTCTAGATTATCATGACGTGTATCACGTGTCCAAATTATTTAAGTTTTTTCTCTTTAATCCTCTTTACTAGCCAGCCTTCTTCAATATTAAGTTCTTGTAGTATGTATATACTCGTTCTTTTCTGTATCCATGATATTTGAAGAACTCTTCTGTAGCATTTACATTCAAAGGCATTTATGTGTTTCTCAGATGTTTTGTTAAGTGTCCAAGTCTCACAGGCATATGCTGCGATGGGAAAGATGCATGACCTTAAAAATCTTATTTTTGTAGTTCTATCTATTCCTCTCCACAGATTCTTTATTTGTTGTACTTTCTGAAGAGCAATATATGTCCTTTTAATTTCCCTCATTGTATCTCCATTATTAGTTAGTAGTGATCAAAGATATTCAAAACTCTCCACTTCTTCCAATTTGTCCTCATTGATACATATTTCAGCTGCCTTATTTGTTGTGTCAGTTGTCATCAGTTTAGTTTTTTTCGCATTAAGATAGAGGTTTTCCTCTTTACTGTCTTTCACGGGCGAAGTAGTGTTAATTTAATTTTCTTGTCCTTTCTATCCCTATTCTCTAAACGTCAGAGGGCTTTGATAGATGCCGTATGAGCAGTCTTGTCCTTTAATGATCTCTATTCATCCTCCCATCCATATCTTTCCTATTGTTTTCTCACTTTTATTGTCTGCACGATATAGATGGCTAACGTAGTGGTTAGAGCACTCGTCTAGGAACCGACTGATCGAGGGTTCGAATCCCCAGCCGAGCTGGATTTTTTTTCCGACCAATACGGGCACCGAAGTCGACCCAGCCTAGTAAAATGGGTATCACAGAAAATATGGGAAGGAAGGCAGCGAGGAAAGAAACTGGCCACCCTATCTCATACGCTGATGGCCCAGCATAATGAGGTCTCTAACACTTCATCCCCTACAGCATTTGCTATGGGACTTGTCTGGACTAAAGTTAACCGACGTTTGTTTATCCCTCCAGTGCAAGACGCTACGGCTGTTTGCCAGTTGGAGCCCCTTACTGCTGGTTTCTTCCTCTCATTTCTCAGCCACTCGTCCGCTTCTACTTCATGTGTACCTACTTCTATCTTTTTCTAAAACTGAATCATACACTTCTCTCTACTTTTATTGCTTAAAAATGGAACTATTGTACAGATTCTAAAAAAAAAAAAAAATGCCCCAAACAATGGCTGTGATGAAGAGGTAATGAAATCATTGCAAGTGGAAGGCTTTTAATATATTAATTCATTTATAACTTTCTTTTAAAAAAGTTAATCAAATCGAAGCTCTTTCAGCCGCAATGTTCAATGAGCTGCTTTCGTTTCGACACGAAATCTCATAGCTGAAACAGCCAGGTAACCTCGTTACCGTTTTTTAACTTTCCGCGTCATGAATATATTTATGCGCGTGGTGTCTGATTTCATTACTTTTCTAGTTGAAGACACAAAAAAATGAGGCGACGGAATAGAACAAGAAAGTAGTGCGAAAGCATTGTTTATTTGCTCAAATTTTCTACTGACGAGCTGTTGACAGTTCGTCTTTGCTTAGCTCAGAAACGGTAGTTAAAGTATGACAGATTGATGAAACACAGTGGAAGACATATGTCAAAACAAATGTCTACTTTTGAACACACAAAAAAAGAGAGAAAAGAATACTTTAGCTCGCTCCTTCTCTCTCTCTCTCCTCTCTCTCTCTCTCTCTTTCTCTCTCTGTGTCCCCCATCCCTCTTCCTCTCCTCTCTCTCTCTCTCCCTCCCTATTTCTAAATCTTTACTGCTCGTTGCATTTCTGGTATGGAGAAATCGAAACCTTTTCATGCCGTGATTATCGAAATTGCTTACGCAAATTACTCACCCATGTTTCTGGTGAAGTTCTTGTTCACATAACTGCCTACGCTTCCAGGATTTCACATTCACGTGAAGTGAAACAGCAGGTATTCGATCCTACGCGTCGTTGATACTTTTCTAAGATATACATTTTCAGGGAATCCAGAATATAAGTGAAGTGTAAACACCGAAGAAAAAAAAGTGGTATATTTATTACTAATGTATATCAATATACACGAAGAGAGAACATAGTGAGCATTGCTCAGGAAGATTAATGGTATAGGTATTAGTGTAATGAATAAGAGAAAGTGGTAGCTCTGCGAAAGCACTTGATGTTTATTGAAAATAATATTGAAATAAGAGGAATGCTAAAAGATTTAATCCATAAAAATGGAAAGCAAATAAATCATGTAAATAGAGGATGGGACAGAGAGACAAAAATAGATCTGGCTAGACAAGCAAAGCAACTAAATATAGAAACCAGCATCAGAAATTATGCTAAAAATAAACATAAATGAAGTAGCGGAGTGGTAACAAGAAATGCCAAATATATCATCATCATCATCATCATCATCATGTGCCGCGTCGACTGGCGTTGGCTATTATGCTTCTCCAGAGTACATAATCCTTCATGCAGGTCATCAGTTCAGTTGGTGATCTCCTCTCACACAATCTCTTCAGACTGACCAGTATCATTTCTCTTGGTCTTTCTCTTGATCTTCTTCCTTCTATTTTTCCTGTTGTTATAATATTTTCAATGCCCCCTCTTCTCATTGCATGTTCTATGAAAGTACATTGTCTCTCTCTTATTTTTTGGACAAGATTTCTTGTCTCTCCAGCTCTTCTCATACATTCTTCATTAGTTATTTTTGCTGTCCAGGGGATTCGCAACATTCTTCTAATAAACTACATTTCTGCTGCTTCCAATGATTTTTGTGCAGACCTGCCTATTGTCCATGATTCACTTCCATATAACAAGATAGGTTCAATATAGCATTTTAGGAGTCATTTTCTAACATTCGTGGATAAGGATGTGTTGGATAATATGTTTCTCATTCTCTGAAATGCATTCTTTGCTTGACCTTTTCTGGTCCTAATTTCTGTTCTGCATTTCCCATCTGAAGTTATTACTGCTCCAAGGTATTTGAATTTCTGCACCTGCTTTAGAATAGTTCCGTTTAATTTAATACTGCATGCTGGTGGATTCTGTTTCTTAGATATAACCACAGTCTCAATCTTTTTGATGTTCAAAGTAAGGCCTTTCTGTTCACTTTCTTTGGCCACTTTATCCAAGAGATCTTGCAGGTCTTGTTAGTTCTCAGCTATGTACTAGTATAAGGTTCTCACACACTGGAATCCGCGATGGGTTATCTAGGGGCCAAGCATTAAGGTTAGAGTTTAAAGTTTCTCATAGCATAGAGTTATTAAAATATCGAGAGGTTTTTCAGTATAATACTGTACAAAGCTGGTGAAAGATCGCAGAGGAGAACTATTACTGGCTTTAAGGGTCCGCAAACATAGAAATTTTTTGAACCACTGCACTCAGTCAATCAGTTACTTGCATGTCCCTTGCGGAACTTTGCCTCACTAACAGCTCTCCTTTAGGCCTCTCTGTTGTAAGCAAGATGCCCTGCTGCTGATGCATCCATTTGCAGATTATCAACGATGTCTTGCAGCCGTCTTCGCCTTGGTCTTCCTCTCTTTATTTTTCACATTATGTACCCTATCAAGACACCACTGCACTATGATGAGTTATAAATCAACATAGAACCAGCGTCATTAGTTTGTGTACATTAACGAGGACATCGAAGCACCCATAGCACGTGTCCAGACAGCAACGACGAGCCTAACTGAAGCTGACTAACCACGCTGAAAGATGTTATGAAGTTAAATGAAGGAAAAAGCAAAACAGGGAGGAAAGTTGACGAAGGAAAACATTTTAAAGAAATGAATTTATCGTATCAGCTAAATATGATTGATGGGAAATTTTAGATGCTTTTCCAGGTATAATTAATGGTGGAGAACATCCCTAATATTTGAAAGAGAGATTATAGTATTAGTAGGAGAAAGAATGCTTCATCGACGCCATTGTCTTTTATGCTCTCTGGGATATTTAATCTTGAATCTACGGTCCGTGAAGTTGTGCCTCTGCACGTTTGGTCGTTATCTAAACAATTTGTTTATAAAAACAGAGTAAAGACGGGGAAGATGCGCAGTGCAAGTGACTCAAAGAAGACAGGGGCAGCTAAGTGGCGGGTTTATTGTTATCTTTGTATATGTCAGTCTTTAGCATGTCACTTCCATGCCTGTTCCACTACACACCTTTTTGTAGTACAACCCGTTGATTTCTCAGTACGAAGGACGTGAATAACAACCTGGTTAAAGCTGGTTTAAGAATTTCGCGAATCTAAAGCTGGACAAAATGCTCTGAAATGAGGGGCACACCAGAATAGATTTTACCCTACGTTTTGTAAGCTCTTTGAGAGAAAACTGGGTCTTCGTGTTACAAAAGTGCTGTAAACACAAGACTGCACTTAAGCTGATGACAGCAGAGAACAAAGCAAAACAAAACAACAACAAAAAAGGATGAAACTAACAATAATAATAAAAAAAACATGATTGAACAGGTACATGAAATTCGACCAGCAGTACGGCAACGGAATAAACGAGTGTGCCACGTAAATAGCGCAGACAAATAAATTATAAATGATTCCCCCCCCCCCCAAAAAAAAAAAACAGTAATGTTTCTTTAGGATTAAAAAGCTTTTTTTTTTTTTTGGCCTCAGCCTGATAGAAGAAACCTTTTATATTTCTAACTTGAAAAAAATATCTTCAGTCTGTATTCTTTTCTTCTTCCACTTCGTTATTTTTTCCCCCTTATACTGCTTTTGTACTCGTTCGCTCATTCGAAATTCACTTTCAGTTAATTCCTCTTTCTTTGTAAGCACCCAGAAATTAGTACTTGTTTGTAAGCACACAGAAGTTAGTACTTGTTTGTAAGTGCACAGAAATTAGTACTTATTTGTAAGTGCACAGAAATTAGTAACTTTTTGTAAGCACACAGAAATTAGTACTTATGTGTAAGTGCACAGAAATTAGTAACTTTTTGTAAGCACACAGAAATTAGTACTTATGTGTAAGTGCACAGAAATTAGTAACTTTTTGTAAGCACCCAGAAATTAGTAACTTTTTGTAAGCATCCAGAAATTAATACCCGTTTGTAAGCACCAAGAAATTAATACTTATTTGTAGGCATCCAGAAATTAGTACTTATATGTAAGCACAAAGAAATTAATACTCGTTTATAAGTGCCTACGAATTAGTAAATATCTGTAAGCACCCAGAAATGAGTACCTGTTTGTAAGCAACCAGAAATTAATACTTATTTCTAAGCACCCAGAAATTAATACTTATTTGTAAGCACTCGGAAATTATTACGTATCTGTAAGCACCCGTAAATTAAAACTTATCAGTAAGCACCCAGAAAGTAATACTTGTTTGTCAGCACCCACAAATTAGTACTCGTTTGTAAGCGCCCACAAATTTGTAACTTTTTGAAAGCATCCAGAAATAAGTACCTGTTTTAAAGTACCCAAAACTTAGTACCCGTTTGTATGCACCCAGAAATTAGTACTCGTTTGTAAGTGCTGGAAAATTAATACTTGTTTGAAAGAGAGATTATAGTATTAGTAGGAGAAAGAATGCTTCATCGACGCCATTGTCTTTTATGCTCTCTGGGATATTTAATCTTGAATCTACGGTCCGTGAAGTTGTGCCTCTGCACGTTTGGTCGTTATCTAAACAATTTGTTTATAAAAACAGAGTAAAGACGGGGAAGATGCGCAGTGCAAGTGACTCAAAGAAGACAGGGGCAGCTAAGTGGCGGGTTTATTGTTATCTTTGTATATGTCAGTCTTTAGCATGTCACTTCCATGCCTGTTCCACTACACACCTTTTTGTAGTACAACCCGTTGATTTCTCAGTACGAAGGACGTGAATAACAACCTGGTTAAAGCTGGTTTAAGAATTTCGCGAATCTAAAGCTGGACAAAATGCTCTGAAATGAGGGGCACACCAGAATAGATTTTACCCTACGTTTTGTAAGCTCTTTGAGAGAAAACTGGGTCTTCGTGTTACAAAAGTGCTGTAAACACAAGACTGCACTTAAGCTGATGACAGCAGAGAACAAAGAAAACAAAACAACAACAAAAAAGGATGAAACTAACAATAATAATAAAAAAAACATGATTGAACAGGTACATGAAATTCGACCAGCAGTACGGCAACGGAATAAACGAGTGTGCCACGTAAATAGCGCAGACAAATACATTATAAATGATTCCCCCCCCCCCCAAAAAAAAACAACAAAACAGTAATGTTTCTTTAGGATAGGGTAAAAAGCTTTTTTTTTTTTTTTGGCCTCAGCCTGATAGAAGAAACCTTTTATATTTCTAACTTGAAAAAAATATCTTCAGTCTGTATTCTTTTCTTCTTCCACTTCGTTATTTTTTCCCCCTTATACTGCTTTTGTACTCGTTCGCTCATTCGAAATTCACTTTCAGTTAATTCCTCTTTCTTTGTAAGCACCCAGAAATTAGTACTTGTTTGTAAGCACACAGAAGTTAGTACTTGTTTGTAAGTGCACAGAAATTAGTACTTATTTGTAAGTGCACAGAAATTAGTAACTTTTTGTAAGCACACAGAAATTAGTACTTATGTGTAAGTGCACAGAAATTAGTAACTTTTTGTAAGTGCACAGAAATTAGTACTTATTTGTAAGTGCACAGAAATTAGTAACTTTTTGTAAGCACCCAGAAATTAGTAACTTTTTGTAAGCACCCAGAAATTAATACTTATTTGTAAGCATCCAGAAATTAGTACTTATATATAAGCACAAAGAAATTAATACTCGTTTATAAGTGCCTACGAATTAGTAAATATTTGTAAGCACCCAGAAATTAATACTTATTTCTAAGCACCCAGAAATTAATACTTAGTTCTAAGCACCCAGAAATTAATACTTATTTCTAAGCACCCAGAAATTAATACTTATTTCTAAGCACCCAGAAATTAATACTTATTTCTAAGCACCCAGAAATTAATACTTATTTCTAAGCACCCAGAAATTAATACTTATTTCTAAGCACTCGGAAATTATTACGTATCTGTAAGCACCCGTAAATTAAAACTTATCAGTAAGCACCCAGAAAGTAATACTTGTTTGTCAGCACCCACAAATTAGTACTCGTTTGTAAGCGCCCACAAATTTGTAACTTTTTGAAAGCATCCAGAAATAAGTACCTGTTTTTAAGTACCCAAAAATTAGTACAAGTTTGTATGCACAAAGAAATTAGTACTCGTTTGTAAGCGCTGGAAAATTAATACTTGTTTGTAAGCACCCAGAAATTAATACCTGTTTGTAAGCACCCAGAAATTAGTACCTGTTTGTAAGCACCCAGAAATTAATACTTGTTTGTATGCACCCAGAAATTAATACTTGGTTGTAAGCACCCAGAAATTAATACCTGTTTGTAAGCACCCAGAAATTAATACCTGTTTGTAAGCACCCAGAAATTAGTACCTGTTTCTAAACACCCAGAAATTAATACTTGTTTGTAAGCACCCAGAAAGTAATACTTGTTTGTAAGCACCCAGAAATTAATACTTGTTTGTAAGCACCCAGAAATTAATACTTGTTTGTAAGCACCCAGAAATTAATACTTGTTTGTAAGCACCCAGAAATTAGTACTTGTTTGTAAGCACCCAGAAAGTAATACTTGTTTGTAAGCACCCAGAAGTTAGTACTTGTTCGTAACCATCCAGAAATCAATACCCGTTTCTAAGCCCCTAGAAATTAATACTTCTGTGTAAACATCTATAAATTAATACCCTGTTTCTAAGCACCTAGAAATTAACATCATGTTCTAAGTGGCTTTAATTTATTTTCGTCTTCCGTTTACGAGAAGAGTTAAAAAATAAAAGGAACTGCAAACGAATGGACGTGAAAGTTGAAAAAAATTCTCGTATATTACGTTAAAAAAAAAAGAATCACCTCTATCATATGCGAAGGCTAATAAAGAAAAAGTAAGCGCAATTCTAGGGACGTAACTGTTGAAAATATTTGAAAAGACTCGAAGCCAAGTTTAAAAAGTCTTGTAATATATTTCTCAGAAATTACGTCCCTTGATTTGCGGTTACATTTTGACTTTCCCTCGTAAATCAGTTTTCATACGTTTATTATTATCCTGTTTTTTTCTTCTTGTCTTCGTATTCAAATAATTCTCTCTGGTTGTGTGAATCAAGCAAGCGCTGTTTTTTCAAACGTTAGCAGAAAGAAAACGGGAATTCATATCTCGGTCTTAGACATTGATATGGCTTTCATCCATGAAATATGCCCTTCGCAATCCTGGAAAACATGGAGAAAGGATTACATGATTAGGGGAATAATAATAACAATACTTAGAATTTTCAGGGGGAACAGAATTAGACTTGGTAATCTAATGAGAAAAATCGTATATAAAACACTTTAGATGGCTGAGCTTCCAGACCGGTGACGTATTTACGGGACAAAAAAAATTATATAGGTCAGCGTTTCTCAGTCCTTTTTTTTAAAAATCATACATTCATTCATTTGCATGTCCTTTGCGGAACAGTGCCTCCCAAACAGCACTCCTATAGGCCTCTCGGTTGTGAACAAGATGGTCTGCTGCTGTTGCATCCATTTCAGATCGTCAACCATGTCTTGCAGTCATCTTCGTTTTGGTCTTCCTCTCTTTCTTTTTCCCATTATGTATCCTTCCAATACGGTCTTCTCTAAATTATCATGACGTTTAATGTGTCAAAAATATTTTTGTTTTCTCTCTTTAATCCTCTTTACTAGCTAGCCTTCTTCAATATTAAGCTTTTGTAGTATAGATATATTTGTTCTTTTTTGTGTCCACGATATTTGGAGAACTCTTCTGTAGCATTTACATTCAAAGGCATTTATGTGTTTCTCAGCTGTTTTGCTAAGTGTCCAGGTCTCACAGGCATATGTTGCGATGGGAACGATGTATGCCCTTAAAAATCTTATTTTTGTGGTTCTGTCTGCTCCTCTCCACAGATTCTTTATTTGTTTTACTTTCTGAAGAGCGATAGATGTCCTCCTTTTAATTTCCTTCATTGTATCTCCATTATTAGTTAGTAGTGACCCAAGATATTCAAAACTCTCCACTTCTTCCAGTTTTTCCTCATTGATACATATTTCAGTTGCCTTGTTTGTTTTGTCACTTGTCATCACTTTAGTTTTCTTTGCATTAAGATAGAGGTTCTGCTCTTCGCTGTTCTTGCGGACTAACATAATTAGTTTTTCCATTCCTTTTTGTGTTGTGGACAGTAATACTGTGTCATCAGCATATCTAATCTCTGGTATTTCATAACCTCCAATTGTTATGGCATCATAATATTCTTTGTCTACATCTTCTCTAACATTCCTCATTATATTTTCAGTATACAAGTTAAATAAGTAGGGTGACAATATGCACCCCTGACGGAGCCTTTGTTTTATGTCAAATCAAGTTGTTGTTTCACCATTTATTCTTACTGCTGCTTGTTGGTCTAGATACAGTAGTGATGTTAATTGTATCAAATGTGTTGGAACTCCCATTTTTTCCATTATTTCCCAAAGTTTCTGGTGTTGTACACAATCAAATGCCTTTGAGTAGTCTATAAAGGATAAATATAGATTCACATTAAACTCTCTGCATTTCTCTATTATTAATCTTGGATTGAATATATGATCTCTTGATCCTCTTCCTTGCCTGAAACCAGCTTGGACCATGTTGACTTCTTCTTCTATTTTCTTTCGAAGTCTACCCATTATGATTTTTAACAGAATTTTACTGGCATAACTAATCAGGGCAACAGTTCTGTAGTTGGTGCATAGTTTCAGGTTACCCTTTTTTGGCAGTGGTATGAATACAGTTCTTTTCCATTCTTTTGGCCAAATACCTGAATGCCATATCTTTTTACATAGTGCATGATAGATTGTTGCACACTCCTTTCCTCCTGCTTTAATAAATTCAGCTGTTATCTCATCACATCCTGGTGATTTACCATTTTTCAGATTCTTTATTGCCCATAAAACCTCTTCTATTGTCGGTTCGGGTTCTTTCTCCTCCAATAATAATTCACACTGTTGATTTCTGCTTCCACAGTCGGTTGTTTCATACATTCTTTTGCAATATTCCTTCCATCTTTCTAAAATTTCCTCTGTCTCTGTCAGGGTATTCCCCATCTCATCACAAATTACATTGAGCTTAGGTGTGACATTTCTCGTCAATGTCTTCATTTCTTTAAACATTTCACTATCTCTTCCACACTTCTGATGTTCTTCTATTCTTTCACAACAATCTTGTATGTATTGTTTTTTGTCTTTTCTTATGTTTCTTCGTACTTCTTTTGTTAAAGTTTTATACTTCTCTTTGTTGTTGTTTGTCACTTTCCATTGCGTCTTCATTTCTCTACATTGTTTTATCAGTTCTAGTGTACCTGCTGTGATCCATCTATTCTTTTGTGTTTTCTTTACCCCTACCCCGCTAACCAATTAAATCATACATTTGAATTAATTTTCTAGTCTCAAGGAGCCCTTGTAAATAAGAGTGCGGGTAAAAAACTAACTGCAAATCAAAGGATATAACGATGCAAAAATATGTTACAAGAATTTTTGGACCCGCTCCCGAATCTGTTCATATATTTCGCGTGGCAACGTCCCTTGATATGCTGTTACTTCTCGCCCTTGTTACAAAATGATTACATGTACACATCACGGCAAGTGAACGTTATTAGTAAATCCTTGATATCATAATGCAATACTTTTTTTTATTAATCCCCTTATTAAGTAACAAAAATGATATTTATATGTGAAATTGTAATCAGATTTATTTGTTATTACGTTACGGTGTCTCACGGAGCCCCCGGCGAAATTTCGCCAAATTTCTAGAGAACTTTTTCGGAATCCCGAGCAACCTCCTGTGAAGTCCTGGCTGAGAAAGTCAGAAATAGATTTTGCATGTTATATCCGGCATTACTGCACTCATGACATTCCCATGCACGCTCCGCCGCCTACTCCAACATCCACCGAAGAGTCTGTCTACTAATGGTTCCCATCAAATGTTAGCTGTTTATTACACGTTTTCACCTACTTAGTTCAGAAAATCTCTGTCCAATCTTCATCAATCTCTGTATATGCATACCTGTCCTTCCACTCCCTCTCTTCATCATTCCCCCCTCCACGTAGTTTGTCTAATACGGTCTTTGCGATGTCCTCCTTATCATTTTTTCAGCCTGGCTTGTATCTCAGCCTGTCTATCAGTCAACACATTTCCATGCACACCTGCATGCCAGGCTGTAGTGCCGGAACCACAGAGCATACTAAAGAAGATCGAGAAGAATTTTCGTCGGAGAGAACGGTTTAACCTGTCGGGACACTCACATGCGAGGCGATATATAAATATATGAATATATACAAATAAGTCTACTTCCATTGCATAAACTTGTGACAGGTGCACTTGAAGCTTAACAAAGTCTGGTTCATTAGAAAAAATATATATCGTAATTCATTGAGACACTGAACCAGAACAGCTGACCACATACAGATGTTGAGATACTGAACCAGAACAGCTGACCACATACAGATGTTGAGATACTGAACCAGAACAGCTGACCACATACAGATGTTGAGATACTGAACTAGAACAGCTGACCACATACAGATGTTGAGATACTGAACTAGAACAGCTGACCACATACAGATGTTGAGATACTGAACTAGAACAGCTGACCACATACAGATGTTGAGATACTGAACTAGAACAGCTGACCACATACAGATGTTGAGATACTGAACTAGAACAGCTGACCACATACAGATGTTCATGTGCTAGCGTCAAGGTTAGCGACCCACAGAAACAAAGCCGATCAAACCCTGTCACCACCACTCCGTTGGTACCTCCTGTAACAGATCTAGTCTGGCTGACTGGGCAGGGATCGCCATAGTCCCTATGGTGGTGGAACGTGCTAAAGAAGTTAGTGCACATCCGACGCTTTTTTAGCTCTACTCAGAGATTGAAAAAACCCGTCATAACTAACTCCCTGTCCGATATAATACTGTGATTCAACACAATCACCGCATCAGCTGCAAAGATCATGATGTTTGCAGTTCCAGAAAGAAAAACGAAGATTATACATATAAAAGTATACACATTTACATACACATACACGCAAACATATAAATTTACTCCATGATCTGATAAGGAGTTTGATGAAAACATCTAAAAGACAAGACTATATTAAAAACAAAGCAAAGGTATGTTTGACACTGGCAGATGATAAGATGGAAAGTGAGAGATGATAACCTAAAAATTGACAGATGATAAGCTGGAAAGTGAGAGATGATAACCTAAAATTGACATATGATAAGCTGGAAACTCACTCGTTAAAAATATGATAATATATCATATTTCAGACACATTTCAAACGGAGCAAAATGAGCGCCACAGCTGCAACAATAAAAATACCCCCCCCCCCAACAATACAGACACCATTAATAGAAAATAATAAAATAGTTAAAATATACATTGAGACCAACAGAAATGATACGCTATACGTTAAAAGTTTGCCACACATTGAGTCGCAGAACGAATCTACCAACAACAAGGGTTTGACTAATACACGAAAACAAACGAAGCAGGTCTTTTTGCTATGTTTTCTCAACGAAACACTTACTGGCATTAATGATGGTGTTGAAGGTGTAGGCAGCGCTGTTTGCTATCAGCAGGGACGCGGTGATAATTGAGACTGCAAGATAGAGACAGTCAGATCTCGACATCTCTAACGATATATGCTGCTCCCTGCTATGCGCTGTCCCGCTGAAACTGAATACAGCAAAAAAATACATATCAGCAATAAAGAAAATAGGACAAATCAGTGTAATACTTATGCTCTTGAATTTGCTGGATTTAATGCTTATATACAGTCACGAAAGGGCGCATAATGGGAAAAGGAAAGAGAGGAAGACCAAGGCGAAGATGGCTTCAAGTCATCGTTGATGATCTGCGAATGGACGCATCAGCAGCAGGGTATCTTGCTTACAAATCGAGAGGCCTACAGGAGAGTTGTTAGGGAAGCAAAGTTCTGCAAAGGCCATGCATATGACTGACTGACTGAGTGTTCAGGTAAGTGAGAATATACAGTAGAATCTCTCTTAACTGGCAACAGCGGGACTTCCACCGATTCTGGATACGAGATTTTGCCAGATGATTGAATATATTTCAAGAACTCACCTGTTCATGTTTTATGATGGCATATGGAGAAACTGCATCAAGGGAAGTTGGTTAGTCGTGTGTTTGATCTACCGGCCATAAATAAATAACATGAAAAACTGCCGGTTTTTATAACTTAGAGCGTACAAATGATTTTATATTTAACGAAATCAGATTTAAAGAGCACTGAAAAATTACAGTAATTATGACATGAAAGCTATTGTGCATTTATTAGTGGGACGAGCTAACTTAACATTGAATAGTCTGCCTGCTTGCAAGACTGTCGTCGGAGCTTTACAAATTAACTGTGTATTCAATGAAGTTTCATAACATCATATGCTGACATAGATGAGCATTGCTCGGCAAATCTTATCTAAGTTTGCATTCCTTCGTGAGTTTCCTTCCGCGTAACTTTCTTGGACTGTGTATCGTCGTCCTTATCTTCATTCTCCTGGTAGTCATCTTTCTCCTTTCCCAGTACATGTTCAGTTCTTTCGTCGTCATTAAGAGAGAGAGAGAGAGAGAGAGAGAGAGAGAGAGAGAAAGAGGAGAGAGAGAGAGCAACTATTGTTCATATTGATGTAATTTTACCTTTTTTCTTTAATGTTCACATTTCAACATCACCTTTGTTATAAAGGTATCCACTCCCTCCGTTTCATCCTTTCTGTCAGTTCAGTAACTTCGTGATATCAAAGACAATAGGTATGCCCATGATGTTCAGCTTGTAAATTCTAAACATTTATTTCACACTCGGCCCAACAAAACAAAACAGGTAACAGGTTACTCAGTAACTTGCATGGAATGATGACAACCAAAGCACCAACACACGGCTTGAGCGCTGTGTGACAAGACAAAGCTGACCATCTGGCTGAAAGCTGTTTTTTTCTTAACACGACTGTTCAGAATTCACATGGTCTCATTCTGTGGCGCGGATTCTTGGACTGATCAGACGCACATTGACCAGGGGCCACTGTTTGACTCGCACACTACAATCAGATTACCTCTCTTGATCATGGATCGACGTAGTACCTATATCAAAGCCACAAATGTGAATGTTTGGTCTCGGATATCAGATCTATCAAATGGTCTATTTTTAATCTACTGACTTCAGGCATGTGTCATTCACTCACTCTCTACGTCTCAAATTCGCTCAAACAGCTAACGGTATGTGGATAACTGCTGTGATGTCTGCAGGAAAAGAGATGTACTTTTTTATGGGTTTGTAACCGTGATGGTTCTCTTACTTTTTTCATGGGCTTGTAACGGTGATGGTTCTCTTGTTTTTTTTTTTTTAATGTTGGTTCTTTTTTCATCTCATGTGATTTGACCACATGATGCGGAAACTGCTAGACCGTATGTCATAGGACACAGACATGGAAGAAAGAAAGAGGCTGGGCCTCCAACGCAGAAAGAGAGTATCAAACACAAAAGAAAATATCAGAAGCAAACCGTTGTGTAAAAACATCAATCACGGCGACACCCTTATTTATGCTGATGATCAGGTGGTTCGGGGCAAGATGTGCGCCTGGATCTTTACAGTCAACTCAAATGGCAGAACAGTGAAAGAAGCTAGCAGTGCTTTTGCTGCACCAACAAGCAGTCTCATAATGGAAACCATGGCTGTGACAAAAGCTCTTAGATGGCTTAAATGACAAGACTACACGCAAGCATGCATTATAATCACAAGACTACAAGCAAGCATGCATTATAATCACAAGACTACACGCAAGCATGCATTAAATCACAAGACTACAAGCAAACATGCATGCATTATAATGACAAGACTACAAGCAAGCATGCATTATAATCACATGACTACAAGCAAGCATGCATTATAATCACATGACTACAAGCAAGCATGTATTATAATCACAAGACTACAAGCAAGCATGCATTATAATCACAAGACTACACGCAAGCATGCATCTTGAGCGACTGCTAAAGAAAATTCAGGCTGGCTCTGAGACATCAATGGTTCGAATCCCTGTAGAGATCCATCGACTGACTTTCATTTTTGTACCAGGCTATGCAGCGTCCGGTGAAATGAAGGAAGAGATCGGTTGGCCGACTCAGCTGTCATAGAGGAAGGGTAGGTAATAGATCAAGCAGACATCATCCACGGTATAAGAGGAGCTGATCGAACAAAGCACAGACAACTGTGACATCAGCCTCGCTGCCAAGACTGAAGGAGCTGATGGTGAAACTTGTGGTGGCGCAAAATGAGTGTTTCATTACTCTAAAGAGATGGTCAACCGGCAAAGAACGGATGTAATCAGTTACTCTATACTTCAGGTAACATATCTCTGCGTACGGGGCGTGGGTTTGATCCTCACTTGAAGACCCGGTGCAGTCCCAAGCGATATGTTATCTGCAGATTCATCCAGTATCGAACCATATCTTGTACCGATCAAGCTTAAGAGACACAACAGTCTGCAACTAGCAGCATAATCTTTGTTTGTCATGAAAACTTCGTTCTCTGTTTAGCAGTCTTCCACCACTGGTGGTGTCAGTTGTGTAGAAAACTGCCTTTGAATGTTGGTGCATAAGTGAACGTTATACAACTGCGTGCGTCTGAGAGTCTTTCTGCCTGAAGCAGAAGAAGAAGAAGATAGAAAACAAAGGATGATCTATTACCATACAAACTTCACCTGGGCAGCTCTCCTCGTTTCAGCGCTCGGCCTGTCAAGACTAGAAAATACAGGATGTATGTTATCTAGACGTTTTATCTTAAAAGGGGAAACCACTTTAATTTTTATTTGTGTGAGGGGGGGGGGGGCCATAACTCTGGTATAACACAGTGTGCTCTTCTGAAATGATCTAAATCACATGAGGGCTTGTTAGCGAAGAATGGCCGAGCATGAATGGAGGTAAAAGTTCTGAACAAAGAGTGCGAGAATGCGGATCATCTGTGATAGAGGAGTTCTATCTTCTGACAGAAAACAGGGGGGGGGGGGGGGTTTGACTAATTAAATACTTTATAAGCAGGGCTTAAGAACATGAACAAAGCGACGCTTTTAACAGGGCACAGCAGTTGCATAATTGTGCTGGTTCTAAATTGTTTTCGCGGCACGTGTCAGAGATAAATTAGTCTACATTTGTGCTATTAAGTTGTTTAGACCAAAGTGGACGGACCAGCTACGAGACAACGAAGGTTTCAAACAGTGAAGAATTTTTAACCGGCGCCCTCAGCAAGCATCAGGTTCGTTAAAGTTCAGATGAAGCAACCTGCAAGCAATGCAGCATGGCAACTGGGTAGGAACATATGCATGATACGGACAGAGAATTTAGTAACACATCTGTAGACAAGAAAGCTAACAGATTAGGGAGATCGCTGTACAGACAGAGAATTTAGTAACACATCTGTGGACAAGAAAGCTAGCAGATTAGGGAGATCGCTGTACAGACAAAGAATTTAGTAACACATCTGTAAACAAGAAAGCTAACAGATTAGGGAGATCGCTGTACAGACAAAGGTTTTAGTAACACATCTGTAGACAAGAAAGCTAACAGATTAGGGAGATCGCTGTACAGACAAAGAGTTTAGTAACACATCTGTCGAAAAGAAAGCTAGCAGATTAGGGAGATCGCTGTACAGACAAAGAGTTTAGTAACACATCTGTCGAAAAGAAAGCTAACAGATTAGGGAGATCGCTGTACAGACAAAGAATTTAGTAACACATCTGTCGAAAAGAAAGCTAGCAGATTAGGAAGATGGCTGTACAGACAGAGAATTTAGTAACACACCTGTAGACGAGAAAGTCACCAAGTTAATAGATTGATGAGGAAATACGCAGAAGCACATAAATATACTCATTTACACAACATCATCTGCTATGCCGAAAACACTTAGAAAAACACCAAAATATGACACATAACAGGAGTTTATGTTTCCGGATGGTCGTTTTGGAATAGAAACTCTTCACGAAAGATCCTCAGTCTGTTCTCGAATGTTTGAATTGGCGGACTTCCAATGTTCTGTTTCCAAGCGCAGTGAACGATTTCATGGTTTATATGACATTAGGGATAAAATACATATAGATGGTATCACGATGCCATAACAATTGGAGGTTATGAAATACAAGAGATTAGATATGCTGATGAAACAATGTTACTGTCCACAACACAAAAAGGAATGGAAAAACTAATTATGTCAGTCTGCAAGAACAGCGAAGAGTAGAGCCTCTATCTTAATGCAAAGAAAACTAAATTGATGACAAGTGACAAAACAAACAAGGCAGCTGAAATATGTATCAATAAGGAAAAACTGGAAGAAGTGGAGAGTTTTTAATATCTAGGATCACTACTAACTAATAATGGAGATACAATGAGGGAAATTAAAAGGAGGACATCTATCGCTCTTGAGAAAGTAAAACAAATAAAGAATCAGTGGAGAGGAGCAGACAGAACCACAAAAATAAGATTTTTAAGGACGTGCATCTTTCCCATCACAACATATGCCTGTGAGACCTGGACACTTAACAAAACAGCTGAGAAACACATAAATACCTTTGAATGTAAATGCTACAGAAGAGTTCTCCAAATATCGTGGACACAAAAAAGAACAATTATATCTATACTAGAAAAGCTTAATATTGAAGAAGGCTGGCTAGTAAAGAGGATTAAAGAAAGAAAACTTAAATATTTTGGACACATTAAACGTCATGATTACTTAGAGAAGACCGTATTGGAAGGATACATAATGGGAAAAAGAAAAAGAGGAAGACCAAAACGAAGATGGCTGCAAGACATCGTTGACGATCTGGAAATGGATGCAGCAGCAGCAGGCCATCTTGCTCACAACCGAGAGGCCTACATGAGTGCTGTTTGGGAGGCAAAGTTCAACAGGGGACATGCAAATGAATGAATGAATGAATGAGATGGTATCAATAGTTTTAATGAAGCAGATATATATATATGTGTGTGTGTGTGTGTGATTGTGTGTGATATATACATGTAAACGCAAAAAGGAACTGAGAATCGGTGACGCTGATTCAGGCATCAGAAAATAAGGATCCTGCCATGAGATGTTGTAGAAGAACCTTTAGATTATCTTGGAAGGATGAGAGAAGCAAAGATGTTGTAGAAGAACCTTTAGATTATCTTGGAAGGATGAGAGAAGCAAAGATGTTGTAGAAGAACCTTTAGATTGTCTTGGAAGGATGAGAGAAGCAAAGTTGTTGTAGAAGAACCTTTAGATTATCTTGGAAGGATGCGAAAAGCAAAGATGTTGTAGAACAACCTTTAGATTATCTTGGAAGGATGAGAGAAGCAAAGATGTTGTAGAAGAAACTTTAGATTATCTTGGAAGGATGAGAGAAGCAAAGATGTTGTAGAAGAACCTTTAGATTATCTTGGAAGGATGAGAAAAGCAAAGATGTTGTAGAACAACCTTTAGATTATCTTGGAAGGATGAGAGAAGCAACAAATGCATCTTAGAAGGACTAGATGTAAGTGAAACAGCACTCCTTTGCTACCTCAGTCATTTAAATGTCTCTTGGGGAACTTTACCTCCCTAACAGCTCTCCTGTAGGCCTCTCGGTTGTAAGCAAGATGCCCTGTTGCTGATGCATCCATTTGCAGATTATCAATTATGTCTTGCAGCCGTCTTCGCCTTGGTCTTCCTCTCTTTCATTTTCCCATTATGTACCCTTCCAAGACGGTCTTCTCTAAATTCTCGTGACGTTTAATGTGTCCAAAATATTTAATATTTCTTGCTCCCTCAAGATAAGTAACTCGTCTTCTTCTTTGGTCATATTAAATGAGACTGAAGAAATAAAAATAACAATAATGGAGTGCTTTGGTTGCTAAGAAACGAGAGAGGGGGCGGTCAAAAGGCAAGATGCCAGACCATCTCGGAAACTGTAAAATCAACACTCAAACACTACAGTTTTCCTGGCTAGCCCAAGAGACATCTTCATTATGACTGTCATCAACTCTCATCTTCACAAGATAAAGGCTGCGATAACAGCCCAATGCATGTGCCAAAACGGCCCCAGGAACCATGAACACATACTACAGGCCGTATACAGATAGCTCAGAGCTCAAGTATGGCCCCGAGAGAGAATCATGGAGGAGAAACACTGGAGCTCCTACGAAGACCTCCTGCTGACTGCAGGATTTATAGACACAGCCCGACTTCATGTTTGAAAAGCTAACCATACGAAACTGTCTGAGTGGCCAAGTGGTTAGTACACTGGCCCAACAAGCCGCCACCGTAAAACATCCATTGTTATAGAAACGGAATTCAGGCTGTAAATGTTATGATGCTTCATTCTAACTTGCTAAATTGTGGTGATATATTCAAATTTTATCAGAAGATGTCGCTGGAACTACATCGGCCACGTATTTAGAATTGACGAAAAGCGATTCCCACACCAAGTATTTACGTGGTAACAAAGGGGGTAAAAGAAAGCAGGGTAGACCAACAGACACACTAAGAAGAGTTATCACCAAGGAGTGTTCAACAATGCTCATCAGAAACACCGAAGATCTAAAGCAAGTAGCAACGAATCGCCAGACATGGAGAGCCTTGTCCTCTGCCCTATGCGCCGCCTTTGGCCCAAGAGGATCAACAAACTAACTAACTATACAAGTTAAATAAGTAAGGTGACAATATGCACCCCTGACGGACCCCTTGTTTTATATCAAATCAATTTGTTGTTTCACCATTTATTCTTACTGCTGCCTGTTGATCTAGATGCAGCAGAGATATTAATTATATCACATGTCTTAGAAATCCCATTTTTTCCATTATTTCATAAAGTTTCTGGTGTTGTACAAAATCAAATGTCTTTGAATAGTCTATAAAAGATAAATGTAGATTCGCATTAAACTCTCTGCATTTCTCTATTATTAATCTTATACTGAATATATAATCCTTTGATGCTCTTTCTTGTCTAAAACTAGCTTGGACCATACTGACTTCTATTTTCTTACGAAGTCTACCCATTTTGATTTTTAATAGAATTTTACTGGCGTGACTAATCAGAGCAATAGTTCTGTAGTTTGTGCATAATTTCAAGTTACCATTTGTTTCGGCAGTGGTGTGAATACAGTTCTTTTCCATTCTTTTGGCCAGATACCTGAATGCCATGTCTATTTACATAGTGCGTGACAGATTGTTGCACATTCCTTTCCTCCTGCTTTAATAAGTTCGGCTGTTATCTCATCACATCCTGGTGATTTACCATTTTTCAGGTTCATTATTTCCCATAAGACTTCTTCAAATGTCGATTCAACTGTCGGTTCCTCCAATAATAATTCACACTGTTGATTTCTGTTTTCACAGTCAGTTGTCTCATACATATTCCTCTGCAATATTCCTTCAATCTTTCTAGAATTTCCTCTGTATCTGTTAAGGTATTCCCCATCTCATCACAAATTACATTTAGCTTAGGTGTGACATTTCTCGTCAATGTCTTTATTTATTTAAACATTTCACTATCTCTTCCACACTTCTGTTGTCCTTCTGTTCTTTCACAACAATCTTGTATGTATTGTTTTTTTGTTTTTTTTCTTATGTTTCTTCTTACTTCCTTTGTTAAACATTTGTATTCATCTTTGTTGTTGTTTGTCACTTTCCATTTAATCTTCATTTCTCTACGTTGTTTCATCATTTCTAGTGTGCTTGCTGTAATCCATCCATTCTTTTGTGTTTTCTTTACTGGAACCACGTCTGTAGCTGTTGTTATTAAGATATCTCTGGCCTGCGTAGCCAATTCATCTGGTGTCATTTCCTCCATCTACAGCCATGAGGATTTCGAAACGGTTCTTCACGTCTATTCCATATTGATCTGGTATTTTTGTAAGATCAAAGCGGAGTGGTCTTGATCCCCTAACTGTCTTTTATCTGTATCTTTATCTTCATGTCTGCTATTAATAACTCATGGTCCGTGTCACAATCAGCACCTGGTAACGTTTTTGCTGATGTTATACTTGATCTCCACCTTCTTTGCACTAAAATGTACTCTATTTGATTCTTGGTTTTCCCATCAGGTGATGTCCATGTGTAAAGTCTTCTTGAATGTTGTTTAAAAAGTGTGTTAGTGATCATTAGCTCATTTTCCATGCAAAACGCTATTAGACTGTCACCTGCCTCATTTCTATGTCCTGTGCTAAATTTCCCGCCAAAACATATCCTTCGTCTTCTGGTCTTTCTGTACCAATCTTTGCATTAAAATCCCCCATTATTAATATAGTATAATATTTTCGTACCTTGTCTGTCGTCGTTTGCAGTGTGTTATAAAAGTCTTCTTCTACCTTTTCTTCTGCTGCTGATGTAGGTGCAAATATCTGGATAATTGTTTTACTTCTAGGGATAATACAGCAACACCCAAAGATAAATACATCTCTTGTATGAGAAAACATCAATCCGTTTATGAAAAGGAAACCATAGCAATACTTCTTTTGCGCTAGAATTCAAATTAGCATGATGTGTCTTAAACAGAACTGAGAAACCTATAGGAAAGGAAAATGCAAACAACTGACGGACTGACTGACTGTCTTAAATAGATCGTGAATTAAGTGTATCACATGAAATTTCATCTCATTATAAATGTTTCATATTTTTCTGCATTCGCCTACACCGGAGAATTTCACCTACAAAAACCAACAAACGCAGCTTTGTAAATAGTGCCAAAACATGTATACGGGATTACTATATAAAGTAAACAGGTACACACGCTTATACCATTGAAATATCCGGTAGGTAAACTGTAACCTCTATACAAACGTAGATACTCAATCTCTAGTTGCATAAAAAATATAATTTATTTTTCTCATTTTGCTCAAAGGTTAAAAATTCATACTCCGGCTTCACTGCATTCGGGACAACCCCATATATGCTCCACCGCATGCCGCAGCATCCATTCATGAGTATGTTTAATAGCGTAGCACATTCGTAAACAATATATATATATATATATATATATATATATATATCTGAACCTTCAGTGCCCAGGGCACATGGGGCTTTCGTAAGGGTTTTCCACAAATGCCTGTCCCTCGCCTTTTTTTCTGCTCTTGCCCAGGTGAGCCCTCTATTGCTCAACATCCACTCTGTTGTTCTTCTCTATATCTCTTTTGGTCTACCCTTACTTCTGGTCCCCTGTGGTGTCCATCTTAGAGCTATTTTTGGTAGTGAGTTGTTAGTCATTCGGAGCACACATCCCAACCATCGCCAGCGTCTTTCCTCAATAATTGCTGTCAGTGGCTTCATCTGCATTTCTGCCAATAAGATGTTATTTCTTATGGTGTTTGGCCAAAATATTTTTCTAATTCTTCGTAAACATTTAGTCTGGAAAGAATTCAACTTGTTTTCTATGGTTTTGGTGATTTTCCAGCATTCACTTCCATAGAGTAGTACACTTAGAACATTTACTCTTAACAATATATACATACACACATATATATATAATACTCTGTATATATTTATTATATATATATATATTATAAAATATAAATAATGTAAATTAATAAATAATATACAATAATAATAAAAATGCGCTATAATAAAATGGGATTACATTAATTAAAAGATAAATTACTTAGTCTTTTAATTAATTTAACCCCATGCTGTTGATTCCAGAAAGGAAAAAAAAGACACCAGAAGGTAAAGCATGGAGATCTCTAGGCAACACCCCGACGGTTATCTGAAGCGATTGGATCTTTAACGATATCAGTTTATTTCTTGTGGTAGTTGAAGGCTGAACAAGAGCACCGGACCTATGGTCAATGCAACTTAGACATGCCGCATCAAGTCATTATACGCTGATTTGTCGACATACTACGAAGAGGTGATCGGAGCACCTATGAACCTGCCTGGACTGCACAGATGATTCTAACTATCCTCTAACTATTATACTAGTTTCTTCGCGCTAACATATTTACACACTTCCATGCCTTTATGCTTAAATCTTACAATACAAAATCCTAGGAGTGGTTTAATATTTTTCTTATTTTTTTTGTTAAACTGCACCTAATAAGTGCCAGAGAAATGTTTACGGTTGTGCTACACGGACGATGTTTTCGTGCAACAAATTAGATAGAAATGTGCAAGATAAACAGTTATAATTTCTCTCACACACATACGCATGTACACACAGAGATATGCCCTCTGTTACTGGAGGCTAAGCGATGCAATAGCCCGGTTATGTGTAGCAAACAAGGAACGTATCATCCGTCTGATTATGATGGATTTCATTGAAACAACCATTCATTGCCAGTACTTTACATATACAAGTATAATGGTACACACATACATATGTGTATTCATACATTCATGCACATAAGGGGGTGAAGACGCTCGTCCGATGAGGCAGTCAGCGACCCATAGCTGATATGCTAGCGCCAGGGTTAGTGAACCATAGCTGACCAAGACCCTGTCCCACCTCTCCGTGGTACCCACTGTAACAGGCACAGCCTGGCTAACGGGTCAGGGATCGCCATAGTCCACATGGTGGTGGAGTCTGCTAACGAAGCATTGCACACCCCCTGATTTTTAGCTGTACTCCGGGACTTAAAAAGTAGCTGCCATAACCCGCTCTCACGGTGATACGACGCTGTACCTCAACACCTGTACAGCATTGGCCGCAAAGAACAACAGCTCGCAGTTACAGGGAGATTGCACAAACAAACATGCATAGACATAACAAGTACAGCACCAACACTCCCTAGGTAATTTCTGCGGTCTACGTACAACACTTTTCTAGATGAGTGTATTGATGACAACGGTGAAACTGGTGCTATCGGAGGTGAGGTGGACTAAGGTGTTTCGTTGTTCTCCAGACAATATTAGTAAAACAACAGAAAAGAAATGGGGGGAAACAGCAATAGAAAATAAGAGACAAATATATAAATATAGTGGGTCTGCGACCCACTGAGAATACAGGTCCAAGCCCCACGATACTCTGAACCTCATGTGGTCCTCTCGGGTATCTCTTGTGGCCCTCTCAGGGACCACAGGAGGACCACTGGACCAATCAAGGACCACAGGAGTAAATTCATTAGGATCTTGGTGGTAGAATCGAACGAAGAAGAAGAAGATATATAGTGGGGAAAAGCAACAAACATAGCCCAATATTTCGACACGTTGCCCTTGTCAATGTGAAAACAAAAGATACAACACACTCACCCACAAAAAGAACTGCAGAAAGAACAACCTTCCTTTCTATCATCTCTCTTATTCTCCTCCTCCTCCTCCTTTCCATGCCATTCAGGCATACTGGAGAATACGTTGTTAAGCCGGTATTTTCCATGACTTTGGGCACATGAAAGTCTGATGTGGTCATATCACGCCTGGGTGACAATGAGGCCTTTTTTCGGTGTCTACCAGGGCTGCAGTGAATTCAGATATACCACCTGAGGGTTTACTTTTCTTCATCGCCTTTCTCACCTTAAGGAGGATTTTCGACCTTAAAGCCAGCACACTACTCTATCAGGCTACTCCACAAGTCACGAAAAGTACAGAAAAGTAACATTCTACATTACCGTAAGAACTACGTGCTTTTGAAGTGACCAAGACCATGCTGTTCAACGCATTCACTTGTTCTATGTTAAGTGTGTGACTAACAGATGTTCCGAGTAGTTAACGTGTAATTAAGCTATCATGAACATTATGGCCAGTTAGCGTGGATTTATTCAGAGCACTTCTGTCACATAATGGGGGATGTGTGTGATTGTGGGTGTTAGTGTTTGTGTGTGGGTGTTAGTGCTTGTGTGTGGTTGTTAGTGC
>CM019713.1:173530-178530 GCA_009760885.1 Achatina immaculata | reverse complement strand
TTTAAAGTATACCCCACATCGCTGGGAATATGTCATTACATTAACCTGCCACACTTCCGCGCATTCGTTCACGTACATAAACATTTCTTCCTTCATAAGAGTTCGATGAAGCGGTGAGTTTTTAATATGTGTGTATGTGAGGTTTACCTTTTTGCACAGACACAAGAAGATAAGATCTGTTAGATGATACGCTCGAGAAACATTTCATTTCCGCGTAACATAAGGCAGTGTGTAAGTAATATGTGGGGAATAGTAAAGCTGTCTGGGTAATCCAGTGTTCTTTCTTTACTGAACAAGATGATTCAACACACAATAAAAATCAAGGCTTTATGTCCTGAAGTGAAAACGCAAGAATAAAACGTAACAGACGGACGAGGCGGTAGATTTACAACGATTTATACACTTGGTAAAGACAGGATAAGTTTAGGTAGCATGAAACTAGCTTTTATATATGGGCGTGGGATCTTTAGACTCTCAACAGGCCACAACAGACTGAGATATTCGTGTATAACAAGTTGAAGATAGGAACATCTGATGAGTAAAAAGTAAAGTAAAGATAGTCCCATAGCAAATGCCCTAGGGGGTGAAGCGTTAGAGACCTCATTATGCTGGGTCATCAGCGCATGAGGTAGGGTGACCAGTTCCTTTCCTCGCTGCCTTTACTTCCCAGATTTTCTCTGGTACCCATTTTACGAGGCTAGGTCGACCTCGGGGCCGTATTGGTCGGAAAAAAAAAATCCCGCTCAGCTGGGGATTCGAACCCTCGACCATTTGGTTGCTAGACGAGTGCTCTAACCACTACGCTAGCCGGCCCCTCATGATGAGTCCAGTGAAAAAAAAAACATGTCAGTCGAGCACCTGCACCGAGAATGGGCTTCATTTGAAGATCAAGGACGGTACATATGGCCATTATCAATATTAACACTGAACAGGCTGTGTGTGGGGGTGTCGACAGCCTGACGTGGAGTGCTGCTTTGTTCCTGAGAATGTTCGAAAAAGAAGAAGAGGAAGAGATATGGATCAGAGATATAGATATTAAACAGAAGATTCGATAGAAATTACCTCCAAGGGTAGATAATCTATAATCCAGAAAGGTTGAATAAGTGAACAACGTACACGACTGGATGCTGTACTGCAGGGGAACAAAGATGATAATGGAAGTCTGTAGTACTGTCATTTCGGCCATGGAACTGAGAATGGCCTAAACTTTATTGTACCGGGTGAACAGAATGAGTAGCGAACTGATTAGTGCTCTAGTCTCTAATGGCGAAGGCCGGGTGATTCGAGTCCGACCGAGTGTACCCGGTCACCCAACTGTAAAAATGAGTACCTGGCTTCTATTTTTTTTTTTGGAGTCGAGGAAGGAAAGGCAGGACCACATCATACTCTAGAGTACCGTCATGTCAAGGACATACAGACGCTAACACTTTATCCCCTAGAAGCCTCCATGGCTTATTACTTTACCTCTACTTTATCTCATCTTACTTCTTTGGAGTTTTTCTTCTGCAGGTTCAAGAACTTCATGATGGTCCGGATCCCAGAGTTCCACACCTTTCCTTGGCATGGTTCTTTCATTGATTTTGAGAAAAAGTAAAAAAAATAAATAGCACTAAGATCCTGCAAACTGGCACTTTACAGGACAAAATAACAGTTCTTCCAGCCACAGTAACAAAATAACAGTTCTTCCATCCACAGTGACAAAATAACAGTTCTTCCAGCCACAGTAACAAAATAACAGTTCTTCCAGCCACAGTGACAAAATAACAGTTCTTCCAGCCACAGTGACAAAATAACAGTTCTTCCAGCCACAGTGATAAAATAACAGTTCTTCCAGCCACAGTGACAAAATAACAGTTCTTCCAGCCACAGTGATAAAATAACAGTTCTTCTAGTCAAAGTGATAAAATAACAGTTCTTCTAGTCAAAGTGATAAAATAACAGTTACCCGGGAACAGAGTGAAATTTGTATGATAAAGGGCAGAATGTCAAACGGGCCTGCGGGCCCAATTCTTAACCCTTCTGAAACAAAGATCAATCAATCAATCAATCAATCACGCAGTCACAGGGAGATATGGAAGAAATAACCACAGGGACAACATGATTTTTTTTTTCGTTCAAGGACGAAACTTCATCAACAATATGCCTATAGAAGCCAGCGAAACGAGACAGATGGTGGATCAAATGTGTGGTGTAGGTGGGGGTGGGGGTGGGGTGGGGAGAGTCACTAGTTCTTATTTTTAACCTCTCTATATTTCGGTTACTCCTCCACAAACGCCCTCGACTGTTGTTTCCGAAGGGGGAATAACTTGGAAAATGCGTCGCCATTTATTAGACGCACGGGCCCGACTTCGACACTGGATGTTTATTTAGGTTAGGATTAGAAACTACGCAGTGAATATTTCCATTTCCTTCTTTTCCCCCATGTGTCTGATTTTAATAGTTCTTGCTTCAAACTATATTAGTTCTTGCTTCAAACTATATTAGTTCTTGCTTCAAACTATATTAGTTCAAACTATAGTAGTTCTTGCTTCAAACTATATTAGTTCTTGCTTCAAACTATAGTAGTTCTTGCTTCAAACTATATTAGTTCTTGCTTCAAACTATAATAGTTCTTGCTTCAAGTTATAATAGTTCTTGCTTCAAACTATAGTAATTCTTGCTTCAAACTATAATAGTTCTTGCTTCAAGTTAGAATAGTTCTTGCTTCAAACTATAATAGTTCTTGCTTCCAGATATAATAGTTCTTCTTGGTGCAATATAGGTATCGTTGTTTTTACGTTTAGTAACATATCATTCAAGTGATTCATCGCATTCAACATATATTTATGTAACAAAAACAATTTGTTTACATGTAGTATGCAGTTATACACTTTTATACAATGTTCTTTCCATATGCATGTTCCAACTCCCTCCTCTGTTATATATGTTTATTCTCCTCAGGCCATCTGTCTCTTTTCAGATTCATTATTACCTCTTTACTTTTTCATGTTCTGGCACTCGTACCATTTCTGTTTCCGCTTTAAGTTAGAAAATAACAAAAATAACGTCTCACTTATGTTTTTAAACTTGCCTGCTCGTATTTTCGTCGGCTCTTCTTCATTTTTTGTTGTTGTTGTCTTTCTCTTACATTTATCTCAACAGACTTGTCGCCTCCTTATCTCCTACCAATCCAGATGTTAAAAGCCAGACTCGTGTATCATTCCAACAGGTTTGTGTCCGCGGGGCTTTAATAACGCCTCGTTTCCCTACTGTATTTAGATCCTATTTTCAGTACGTATCCAGCCTATCATGCAGCCATCTACCAGCTCTCGTCTTCTGTTATTCTTTCATAGTTTTGGCATTTCCATAATTCTTTCACAACACCTATCTTCTTTGATTGTCTCTATAGGATAGATCAGAATAATTCTTCCACTCTCTTGTCTTTTCGAGTTTTTTTTTTCTCTATAGCAGGTAGAGGCACCAGCCCAACTGTCCTCAAAAACCAGGATCACAGCATGGCTTTCTGAGAATTAATGATCAAGTGACTTTCCAGAAAATCTTTGTTGGCGATTTCAATATTGATTACAGACAAACAGATGCTGCATGGAATGATACTGTTTTATCATACAACTTGTCCCAAATTATCACTAAACCTGCCACAGTAACTGAAACATCATCCACATTAATAAGCCACATATATGTAACTCATCCAGAAAACATTATAGAATGTAAAGTCCCTCATACATCACTGAGTGATCACTATAAGGTGTGTTGCATGTGGCCACGACATGGATTTAAAGCTCCCAAAAATAAACATACCAGCATTAAATTTAGAAGTTTTAACAAATTTAACTTAGAATTATTTCCGAAATGGTTGCAAGCAGCACCTCTAGATCATGTGTACCAACTAACTGACCCAGATAAGGCCCTGGAATAATGGATAAAAACCTTTCGGGATATATTTGATAAGCACGTTCATATTAGAGAGGTGAGAGTTAAAACGTCAAGTCTGGATAACATTTGAGGTATTAAAAGTCATGAGAGAAAGAGATCAGGCCCACAAAAATACGGAATTCACTAGCTATCGATTACTTAGAAACAGAGTTCAATACTTAATTAAGCAAGAGAAGAAAAAATACTTTAGGAAACTAGTTCAGAAAAAATGAGACATTAAGTCTGTCTGGAAAGCAATTAACATTCTAGCAAACAAGAGAAAACATTTATAATCAGGTACCTACTTGTGGAGAGTTCAGCAAACATTTCAGAGAAGAAGTCAATATCTTAACAGTTTCACCAAATGTGCAAACACAAAGCAACCCAGTATTCCTTTCATGTCAGTGAAGTTTATAACTATCTTTCATTTTTAAAGAACAACAATACAGCAGGACTTGATGAAATTAGCAACAAGATATTACGCTACTCAGCCCCAGTAATTACAGATACACTAACATACATTTACAATCAGTGCATTGCACATTGTCATTTTCCTCAGCTGTTAAAACTGCAAAAATATATCCCCTTTTTAAAGCTGGTACAGAGACAAATCCCTCAAGCTATAAGCCAATTTCCATTTTATCGACTTCATCTAAACCTCTAGAAAAACACATACAAAAAAAATCTTACATAATATGCAAGAAAATGCTTTGACTGCTGACTGTCAGTCAGCTTTTAGGCCGAAACATTCCTGCCACACAGCTCTCATAAAAATGACAGAATATTGGTTATATAATATAAACGATGATAAATTATATGTTCCTGTCTTTGTTGACTTAAAATAATGCATTTGACATGATTGATCATGATATCCTAGTTAGAAAGCTTGAGACTTACACGAGTAGATTACATCCTGACTTAACAAAAGTTATTATATTTTTTTTTCCAACAGACCACAGGTAGTTTGCCTCAAAAACTCAAAGACAAATTCATCTGTGGTTGATAATGGTGTTCCACAAGGGTCTACTCTTGATCCTCTCCTTTTCATGATCTACATCAATGGTCTTCCACTTCATCTAAAAAAATCA
>CM019713.1:151030-168530 GCA_009760885.1 Achatina immaculata | reverse complement strand
TTTTTTTTTTTGCAGCCGATGGGGTTAGGATGTTGAGATACCGCGTGGGAGCGGGCCACGGCGGCTGTTCTTTCCATTTCCTGAGTGCACTTAAAAAGCAGAGGGTGTGCAGTACTTCTTTATCAGACTCCACCACCATAGGAACTATGGCAATCCCTGCTCTGTTTGCCAAGGTAAACCTGTTACTGAAGTCATCAACGGAGAGACGGAACAGAGTCTTGGCTAGCCACCCCTGACACCAGCGTGTCATATACGGGTGGCTGATTGCCAAACCGGTTAGCGGCCTCACCTATACAGTCCACGACATTCCAAGACAAAATTTGTACGATGATATTCTAAGATAAAATTTGTAAAATAATATTCTAAGGGAAAATTTGTACCATGCTATTAAAATAGGAAATTTGTACCATGATATTATAAGACAAAATTTGTACCATGATATTCCAAGAAAAAACTTGTACCATGATATTACAAGAGAAAATTTGTACCATGATATTCTAACAGAAAATGTGTACCAGATAATCCAAGAGAAAATTTGAACCATGATATTTAAGAAACAATTTGTACCACGATATTCCAATAGAAAATTTGTACCGTGATGTGCCAAGAGAAAATTTGTACCACGATATTCTAAGGCAATTTGTAACATGATATTCTACGATAAAATTTGTACCATGATATTCTAAGAGAAAATTTGTACCACGATATTCTAAGAGAAAATTTGTACCACGATATTCCAAGAAATAATTTGTACCACGATATTCCAAACGATAGAAAATCTGTCAGGAGAAACTGATAATGACTTTGCTCAGCCCGTCTGTACATACTATAATCTTAACAATGCGTATTTTTTTCTCAGAAAACAGACTTGAAGCTGGTATATGTTAACTATGTGTGAAAGCGACCGAGTTACTACTTTGTAGGTAGTTTGTTTCGTATAGAACTTAACCAACGTTTGAGTAGCATAATCGGTCGTGATTGTAAAATTTGACAAAAATAATTCAACAGAACTAAAAAGGTCGCTGCTAAGAACTTCTTGACCTAAGTAAAAGGACAGACAGCATGTTGAAGTCTAATGCAAACATATTTTGTAAGAGAATATTAACAATAAAACGATGATAAATTTTGAAAGCGCTCTTACAAATGATTGTGATAAATATTCTGTTTCCTGGATGTTTAACCGACAGTTAAAGTCTGAGGCATTCTTAGCTGTAAATAAACTCTAAAACAACGATGGTTTTGTTTGTTTGTTTGTTTGTTTGTTTGATTTTGCCTGTTTCACGTACGTATTACGTTTTATGTACAACTTATTTTGCTTGCACCTAAACATGCAACAGCTGACAGTTATTGTACATCTGAAGATCGTGTTAGCCTGTCTTTGGTCTCAGATTTATATAATCTAAACAATCAATTATCAAATAAATAAGTGAACATAAAAGTCACATTCTGCGAATGAGCACGTCAATCAAAATTCCTTGAAACGTGATCTCATACACGCACGTGTTTGTCTGCTGAATAGGCTGTTACCTGCAGTTGGAAATTTGTGAAAAATGTTTCTGCTGTAATCATATCAACAGTGTTTCAGTGCTAACGAGGTTCATAGTTTTGCAGTTAGGCAGTTTTTCGTAAATTCCGCTGCCGAAACATGAAAATGACACAGTATAGACAGAAAGAGCTATCTCTTTTTGTTTTAAGCGGTCTATCTATCTATCTATCTATCTATCTATCTATCTATCTCTATCTATCTATCTATCTATCTATCTATCTATCTATCTATCTGTCTGTCTGTCTGTCTGTCTGTCTGTCTATCTATCTATCTATCTATCTATCTATCTATCTATCTATCTATCTATCTATCTATCTATCTGTCTGTCTGTCTGTCTGTCTGTCTGTCTGTCTATCTATCTATCTATCTATACAGACGCTTCAGATTGCACCTGATAAAACTGCTCTAAAAATGCACTATCGGAGTCAGCACAGCCGGATTAGCTTGAAAGGTGAAGCTCTTGTTGTTTACCTAGAACTAGGAGCACAATGTTATTAGCTACATAAGGTGGGAAGGTTTTGGAACGCAGGCGTCATATCGAATTGGTAGTGGATTAAGGTTTAAAATAAAGATCTGGAGCGAATGGGTTAAGGTGTCTAGATTGAAGATCTGGAGCGAATGGGTTAAGGTGTCTAGATTGAAGATCTGGAGCGAATGGATCAAGGTGTCTAGACTGAAGATCTGGAGCTTCTCAACAGATTTCACTACCTAGGGGAACCAGACTAAGCTTGTTACTAGAAGCGTGGGGGGAACGAGACAAAGGTGTGACGATCTCTAAAAACTGTGTCCTCACTCTAATGCAGCCTTTTACGCCCTGTTTGAAAAGAAAGGTATAAACTGATGTACAAATATTTTTCTTACCTTTCTTTTCCAAGACAACTGTGGCGTGACAACCTAGAAGAAGACCTAAGTGACAGCCTGGAAGAAGACCTACGTGACAACCTGGAAGAAGACCTACACGACAACCTGGAAGAAGACCTACGTGACAGCCTGGTCGAAGACCTACGTGACAGCCTGGAAGAAGACCTACATGACAACCTGGAAGAAGACCTACGTGACAGCCTGGAAGAAGACCTACGTGACAACCTGGAAGAAGACCTACGTGACAACCTGGAAGAAGACCTACATGACAACCTGGAAGAAGACCTACGTGACAGCCTGGACGAAGACCTACGTGACAGCCTGGAAGAAGACCTACATGACAACCTGGAAGAAGACCTACGTGACAGCCTGGAAGAAGACCTACGTGACAGCCTGGAAGAAGACCTAAGAGCTCTCGGGGTGGACAGCTAGCAGACGACTAAGAACAGGGAGGAATGGAGAGAAGTCTCTGCAGCAGTCAGCCACGTGAGGTCGGAAAGCTGAAAGAATGAATGAATTACCTATCTCTTAGCTTCTGATTTTCTTCTGCTTTCCTGCTGTCCCTTATTCTTTCTCATCATCATTTTTTTTCTTTTCTTCTTCCTGATTTCCTTCTTCCTCTGTATCTTCCATATTCTTCTTTCTGCCTCTGATTGATAACCCTATGCAATTTTCTGAATAAAGTTTCAGCATTATCTTTCACCCCCCCCCCCCCCCAACTTCTTTTCTAGCAATCGCAAGGTATTCATTGCTTCTTGTCTCTATCCTGCCCCCGCCCCAACATTGTTCTGTCCTTTTAACTACCTAAACGCTAACTGACATCCGATCCATCCCTCCCTTCCCAACCCCCCTCCTCGTCTTTAGGGCGCATTCGGTGGATTCTGTACCTAGGAGGACGATGCCACAAAGCTAGGTTTTTAAATTTTTTTATTTTTCCTCTTTTTATTTGTGTGTTGTGTTGTTATTGTATGTAATCCTTGAAAAAGGCTGACGCTGAAATATTGGATGTTGTATGTTCTTCATTTATTCATTCTCATCTTACTTTCATACTTTATGCCATTTATCTTTTTTTCTCTTTTTCCTCACTCCCTCTGTTGCTTTGTAAAACTGAACCATACAGCTCTGTCTACCTTTAATAAAATAATGTCGGGAGAAACTGAAAGTTGATGAGAGACTTATTTTTAAAACAGACTAGGTTCAAGGTCACCTGGTCAGTTGATTAGTGGGGAAGGCGGGCTGGAACTGGATTGGTCGGTGTCCAAGAGAGCTCAAACTGATGGTAGTTGAGTGTTGACATGTTTGTGACAGGAGAGAGTGTGACTGGAAGAAACGGTCTGCAGTTTATTGTCTTAAGATATTCCGGAGAAGAGAATGGACTAGCTAGTATCACTGTCAAGCCTGTGGAGTTGATTTCTTCTTTTCTGCCTTCGTTTGTGCAGCATGCTCGTGTGTCTGCAAGGTTGCATTGCCTTGTCGCAACACTGCATACAGAAAATCACAACGCAGCAGAACTGTCAGCTATTACCTGAGAGCAGACTCGAGGAAGTACAAGTGCTCATGGCCGGCAGTGTGCATACCACCAGCGTACATCCTCCCTTTTCTCTTTCTCCTCTTCATCTATTCCCTTTTCTTAAAAAGGTTTAATCTATATCGACTCAAAATATCTCACACAGACGAGTGTCCATGTGGCAGTGGAGTCCAGACTCCAGTACATATCCTTCAAGAGTGCCCGAACCATGCAGACCTGAGGCGTGAGATATGGTTAGAGGACACAAGCTTTGTGGCAAAAGCTTTGGGGCTCCTATCAGGATCTGGAAGAGGACTGCTGGCTTTGCCATGTCGACAGGGATCAGGATCTGATGTGACTAACAACCTCGAACGCAGAAGAAGGACATGAAAAATCTATTCCCTTTCTCCGTTCAGTCGTCTTATTGTAGTGATGATATCTTCCCCACGTCATCGCCGCTCCTCTTTCAGTGTTAACCCACACATGGACTTTGCCTTGTTTTGTTTTTCAATTACCTTTCAGTTTTGAGGGGACAAATAGACATCTTGATGGGGCTTGATGGTTTGTTTCATATAATGGGATATCTAAGGTTTCTCGCGTGGAAAGCTTCTACCTGTGTTTCCTACAATTCTTAGTGTGAACTGTTTCTTGTGGTATTCTGTCTAGCGGTAGTCATGTAACATGTCTAACTGTAGTCATGTAACATGTCTAACTGTAGTCATGTAACATGTCTAACTGTAGTCATGTAACATGTCTAACTGTAGTCATGTAACATGTCTAACTGTAGTCATGTAACATGTCTAACTGTAGTCATGTAACATGTCTAACTGTAGTCATGTAACATGTCTAACTGTAGTCATGTAACATGGCCAAACCATTGCATTTGTTTTTGGATGTAGTGTAGTACTGGTGCTACCCCCCCCCCCCCCCCCAAACTCCAGCACTGATGGTGCCATGCCTGAAGTGATCTGTTCTTGTTACAAAATTAATATTCTCCTCAGAGAAATGTAAAGTTGTCCATTATTGTTCTTTTCCCACTTTTATTTAGAGGTCTTCTCTTTTCTCAGCTCCCAGTTAACGTACAAAGCTGTCCAGTAGGTCTGTCATAGACCGAACATATCTAATTGTAAATACTGGAGGAGATTAATCTCGGAGTCTTTATATCTCTCCCTCTGAACTTTAAGTGCCCAATGCACATGGGGCTTCCGCAAGGGTTTTCCACAAACGCCTGTCCTTTGCCTCTTTTCTGTCTTTGGCCAAGTGCGCCCTCTATTGCTTAACATCCTTTCTGTTGTTCTCCTCCATGTCTCCTTTGAGCTATCCTTACTTCTGTTCCCCTGTGGTGTCCATCTTAGTACTATTTTTGGTAGTGTGTCGTCAGTAATTCAGAGCACATGCCCCAACCATCGCCAGCGTCTTTCCTCAGTAACTGCTCTCATTGGCTTCATCATCATTTGTGCCAACAAGATGTTATTTCTTATGGTGTTTGGCCAAAATGTTCTCCTAATTCTTCGTAAACATTCAGTCTGGAAGAGTCTTTATACAGCAGCAAAAAATAGCGTCCATGTGCTTGTAACTAAAATACAAATGTAATTAGAAAAAAAAACCGGGGAGACAGTATAATGGCTAGACAATTTGTTTGTTTGTTATTGTAGCTCTAACAGTGGTATTTATTGTGCTCTTTCAAAATGCCAGGTCTTGGCTAATAACATGAAACCCTGTTGCGTATAAATGTTTGAACCTTCTCTGTGAATTAAACAAAAGCCATCTCTCAGATAAAGCACACCGGAACACATTATCCCCCCCCCCTCCACTATTTATCAATCGGTTCTGAATTTTTAGCAGAATTTTGTTAACAATTTCAGTTAGCGCTAATGCCTCCTTTGAAATTCTAGGATTCTCAGAAAGTTTTCAGAAAGATTTAGTTAATGCGGGGTATGTTTTCTTTCTCGGTCTCCTTCTTCTTCTTCTTCGTTCGCTTCTACCACCAAGACCGCCCTGTGATCCTACTGAATTTACGCCTGTGGTCCTCGTTAAGTCCCGTGGTCTCCTGTCTTGTCCCCGAAAGGACCACACGAGATCCCCGAGAGGACCACAAGAGGTTCAGAGTATCGCAGGGCTTGAGCCTGTATTCTTGGTGGGTCTCAGGAGCGGGATTGCGTGACACCGTGGTTTTCGTTGCACCAGTTTAGTCTAGAGTTGAACTTTTTCACCGGAAGCCCTCGACGTTTTTTTGATATCAGTATATCCCCGTTGGGTGAGAGATGGTAGCCCACCCAGTCCAGGGTTGGGCTTTCTCACCGGAAAACCTCCACGTGTTTTGAGATACCCGTGTATCACCGCCGGGTGAGAGGTGGTTGCGCATCCAGTCCAGTGTTGGACTTTCTCACCGGAAAACCTCAGCGTGATTAGGATACGCAAAATCCCCGCCGGGTGAGAGGTGGTTGCCTATCTAGTCTGCCCTGGTCCAGTGTTTCAGACTTCAGCATTTTATGGTCGTGGCCGCTACCCTTCCTAGTTGTAACCAGGATGGAGCTTTTGTCCAGGAGGACGAATCCTCGCCACCAGTGACTTCCACCTCTGGGTTGAGCCAGTTTAGGCATATTATCCCAGTATGGGCGTGTTTGGGACGTGACCGATCTCTAGAGCAGAGGCACCGTGACATGCGTAGCCTTCGAGTTTCACCCCTGGTATGAGCCGGTTTAGGTATATTTCACCAGTATTAGTGTATATCGGGCGTGACCGACCTCTAGAGCGGAGGCGCCGTGGTATGTGCAGCTCTCGCAGCGATACTACTGAACATACCGATTAAACTTCACTTTATCCTTTCCTTCACTTTTTCACATCGGCGCCGCACAGCAACCCTTACTTCTTTTCCACAGTTTCTTCCTTGACCGGGAGGAGCTTCACTCCACGCGCGGCATCCGAAGAGTCTCGCCAGCAGTGTCTTAACCTCTGGGTTAAGCCGGTTCAGGCATTTCACCTGATATGAATGCACTTAGGACGTGGCCGACCTCCAGACCAGGGGTGTCGTGATTTGACTGTTTGCTTCACTTTATCCTTTCTACCACCTTTTCCGCAGTGGTGCCGCGCGGCAAGCCCACTTGCACCTTTCTTCATTGGCCGGGAGGAGCACCGCTCCAAGCAAGGCAAAGCTGAAGAATCTCGCTAGCAGCGGTAAATGAGCTACCAAAACGTGCCTCTCATCTACCCTAAGTGTCTGGTTTTCAGGAGCCAGATATTCGCCTTCGCCTCTTCTCCTGTCAGTTTGAACAGTTCTGCCACGAGAAGGCCAGGAGCTGGACTTGACTGCCAGAGGCTATTTGAGACGCACGCCGTTGGAAATCTCCACCCCACCTCCGGCAATAACAGTCCTTAGAACCTCTTTCTGGGTAAAATTGGCCCGATTCAGTAGTGACGGATCTTTTGGTCAGACTCAGCCTGATATAAATGGAACTGCGTCCCATGCGTTCGACCTCCACACATTTGACCTCTAACAATGTGTACATTTAACATTTTCTACATATTGGGCGTCATGATAGCTTGGAGAAGCCCGTATTGGAAGGATGCGTGATGGGAGAGGGAGGGAGGGGAGGACGAGGGCGGGGATGGCTGCAGGACGTCGTTGATGATCTGCAAATGGATGCAGCAGCGGCAGGCCATCTTGCTCATAACCGAGAGGTCTACAGGAGTGCTGTTTGGGAGGCAAAGTTCCGCAAGGGACATGCAAATGAATGAATGACATATTTAATCCTGCCATTAATTTGTAGGCTAACGAATGAATTGTCCTGTTTTACTTCCAGTTTGGCTGAAATAATGGAAAACAGGTGCCTATATTTTTTTTTGTCTTAAGTGTTCGCATTCGACTTAATCATACTTGTCATCATCATCATGTGCCGTCTCCTCGTGGAATGTTAGCCGCAATGATTCCCCCAGCTTACTCCGTCTTTTGTTAAAACAGTACACCAGACCGATCTGAATCCAGTGCTTTATTTTTATGTTGTTCACCAGTTTATGTCACGCTCTCGACTTCTTTTTCCTCCTACATTTTTCCTGTTGCACGGTTTTCATTGTTGTATTGTGCCTCTTGCTATTACCCACATATTGTGACTGTCTGTCTCTTCTGTGTGTGTTTTTTTTCATGATTTCTCTTTTCAATTTCAGTTGATTTAATACTTGTTTGTTTGTTTGTTTTTTTTCCTGCCCACGAAGTTTGTTCTGTTGTTATGTATATCCATATGCCAGTCTCTCTATCTTCTGTACCGCTTTCATTTTTGTACTTCATGTTTGCAATTATCTTTTTCTTCGTTTTTTTTAGTCTTAGCAGAGAATGTGTTCATGAAATTCCACAAGAAAAAATGTTCACAACGCCCAATTTTGTTCACAAGGGAACAACATGGCTCTTATTATTTTCCCGTTGAAATTTAAATAATTAGTGTCAGAGTTTGTTACACGGGCGTTTGTGGATGCAATTTGGGCGTGCCTAGGGAACGTAAATTTCTGTTTCATGTATTTTCACGCTCATTGGTTTATTTTTTTTTTTATTTCTTTGTAATTGCTGAAGTTAACTCCACGTCGTAAACTAATGTAATGCTGGTGAAGGAAAATGAGAAATTAATTTTAATTTGCCAGGTTTAAATGTTTCACTTGAAGTGGAAGAGAAAAGAGGACCTCCCTTTTCAGCGTTGCTTTGAATAGAAGGTAAATGTCAAAGTTTAGTAGCGCTTCACACACACACAAAGGGGAGTGAGAAAAGATCAGAATGTTTTAATCTCGATCGTTCTGGACAAGAACGTTTTACGCCTCTCATGTCTCAATCTTTTTATTTCTCCGAGCTTTAATTAGTGAAAAAAAATATGTTGCGTGGCATTTTGCATACCACAGAGGTATAAAGTGTTAGCACCTCTCATTTCTAGACCGTTACAACATCATGAGGTTCAGGGGAGGTGGGGGGGGGGGGGAGAGACTGCAGTTGCCCTCACTGTCTTTTGTTTTACCAGGGAAATCCCAGGTGCCATCGATTTGATGTTAGGTTGACCCTGATGCCGATAAACCTGAACAAAAAAAATCCGCCCCCCCCCCAGTACAGAATCGAAATAGGAGCCTTCTCATCTGCAGATGAATGCTCTAACCTCTACACCATCGTGGCGCCATGCCTTAAATTGTCTCGTCAGTTCAAGGCTAGAAGCAATACGAGAGGACAAGAGAAGCTTTTCAGCTGATTTCACAAGAGGCGACCGCTAGAGCACAGCCCCTAAAGTTGTATATTTTCACTCGAACAAAACCCGCCCAGCGCTGCCCTCCGCTGGACAGACCAAACATTGTGGTCCCTGCACAAAACTGGCTGTATCTACAGCTCACAGCCAGGGCTGTCTTAACAGCGCTATAGGTCCTGGGCAAAGCAATGCACTAGCCATTATTTAGCCCGCACAAAGAAGAGTTGTAATGACAATATTTGAATCGTGGGACTCTTGGGCAACTACTGCCCAGTGTGCCCATGTGTCAGGATGGCACTATTCACAGAATTTTAGTTTGGACAGTAAGTTGTTGATGTACTAAAAGTTGCTGATGTACTAAAAGTTGTTGAAATACTAAAAGTTGTTGATGTACTAAAAGTTGTTGATGTTCTAAACGTTTTTGATATACTAAAAGTTGCTTATATACTAAAAGTTGCTGATGTATTAAAAGTTGCTGAACTGCTAAAAGCTGATGATGTGCTAAAAATTGTTGATGTACTAAAGTATAAATTCTCATTTTTTCCCCACTAAAATATGCTAATTTTTCTGTGGTAATGTTAATGAATAATAGTAATGTAATTTTTAGAAAAAGATTAAATCACGATTACTGTCGGAACTGATAGTATCTCCCAGCGGGACCTCTCGCTAACTTCTTCTGGAGACTTTATCAACGATTCCCGGGCCTCTCTCGGAAACCGCAGCAGCATTTTGCTCAACCGTTAGTGATTTTCCGGGCGGAAACACTTTCCTGACCTTTTTCGGAAACCTCTGTGACCTCCTCCAGGAGTCCCAGCCGACCTCTCCCGGAACCTCTAACGACCTCTCCCAGAATTCGTTGCCGCCTCACTTTCGGTACTCTTAGCTCCTTTTCCATGAAACCCGAGGGTTTTCAAAAGTCCCGGCTGAGAAACCCTGTGTGTGTGTGCGTGCGTGTGTGCGTGCGTGCGTGTGTGTGTGTGTGTTAAACAAGGAACCAGACCAATGATTTGAATTGTTTAATAAAGGAGAGGAAGGAAAGGAATGAGATTAAAGAAAGAAGTGAGCACAAAAGCGCCCAGTATAACTCCACCTGACAACAAGTTCTTACTATTACCACACAGAGTCGCCCATTATAACTTCACCTGACAACAAGTTCTTACTATTGTCACACAGAGTCGCCCATTATAACTTCACCTGACAACAAGTTCTTACTATTACCACACAGAGTCGCCCATTATAACTTCACCTGACAACAAGTTCTTACTATTACCACACAGAGTCGCCCATTATAACTTCACCTGACAACAAGTTCTTACTATTGTCACACAGAGTCGCCCATTATAACTTCACCTGACAACAAGTTCTTACTATTACCACACAGAGTCGCCCACTATAACTTCACCTGACAACAAATTCTTACTATTACCACACAGTGGCGCCTATTATAACTCCACCTGACAACAAGTTCTTACTATTACCATCAGCACAAGAATATCAACTAGAGTGAATGATATTTGATTCAGAGCAGCCGTAGCATCTATTACGGCAGCAGTTTTGGTATTTTTACATCTTACATCTTACATCCTTCCCATGCCGTTAAACGTCACATAAGGTGACATAGGTCACATGGTAGATTGCCAAGATTTCCTGTTTTCGACGAGCTTTTCTACCTCATCAAGGGATGTTATTCCCACTAAGCTGGCCTCTCTTAACGATGTTCTCTTTAGAGTTTTACGTCGTCGATCTATCTTTTCTTCAGCCTATTGTGCTCCACTTGATAGCTTGTGTTAGGATTCTCTGTTTCTTCTCATCACATGACCGACATATGTCAATTTTCTTTTTCTGATCACCCATGCGACAGGTTGTTGTTTGCTCATTTATCTTATCCCTGCGTTGCTCTTGAATTCATTCCACTTTATACCGAGTATTTTCCTGGGGCATTTGTTTTCAAAAGAGTCCAATTTCTTGTCTATTTCTTCAGTTGTTTTCCAGCATTCACATGCATAAATGAGGATGGATATTACATTTGAATTGAATAATCTTAACTTGATTTTAACAGTTTGTTATTAGCAAAGAAATAATCATGGGATAAGTTAATAATAAAAATAAAAAAAGAAAAAGAATTCGTCGTAGCTCATGTTCCATGGTAAGTCCAAATGATGAAGTAAAAATGTGACGAGTAAGCAATAACATCAAGCATAACCACGGAAATGAAGCACTGCTTTTGGATGCGGAAGGATACATTTCTATAGCTTTAAACATTGAAAAAAAGCACTCATATAACGACACGGAGCAAATTCCACACTAAGGAGAATGTACCCTATTTAGGCCGCACATTTCAAATGATTAACATTTCTGCAATAAATCTCTGTCAAGATGGCGCACGTGACTGCTACTTCAACATAAATTGTAATAAAATCTTCAAATTATCTTTATCTACATCATGAAAAAAAACACGGTTAATACTTCTCTGCCGTGTTCTAAAAAAAACGTATTTCATGGAGGATTGAGTCAAGATTTACTTTAATATCTCAACTTATAACAGGATATCCGCTTCATTTACTGCGGAATGTGAAACCGCCTATTGCTCAGAGAATGGGGGGTAGAATGTAAAAGCGGTGTTAATTAGAAGCAGGCAAAATAAACGAAGAAAATGTTGATCGAATGTTGTGCTGGGGCATTTTCCCATTAGATGAATTAACATTCAAATATTTTTTGATTCTGGTTCAGGATTAGAATTCTATGTCCCGCGTACTGGAGGAGAGACCTATGTGGTATTTTATTCTGTTTCTCTCTCTCTTCATTCTCTTCCTCTCTCTCTTCTTTCTCTCTCACTCACTCACTCACTCACTCACTCACTCACTCACTCACACGCATATATATATATATATATAATATATATATATATATATATATATATATGCGTGTGTCCGTGCGTGTGTGTTAGTGACGTTTCGAATATTGGGTTTTGAGTAGGGTATTCGGTCGGTTACAAATTTCTGGTAGTCATCCGAACACTAATACGAAGCATAATAAAGAATAGCAGAACCATGCCGAAGTATTGCAGTACAGTCCTGCCTGGCTTACCGATAGAAGTTATATAATAGTTATTTTACCTTGTGTGGAATCTTGGACAGTTGTAGAAGTTTTGCCGAGGTAATGAAGACTTCATCAGAGCTGGCAAATATAATGCCGGGTATAACTTGAACGTGCAGACATTTGAAAACTTTCAATACTTGAAGTTATGATCTATGCTTTATGATCTGGGTCATCATCACTGCACTCTGGACATGTCCATAGGTGTTCAGATCCCCCTCTTTCTCCTCTCTCTCTCTCTCTCTCTCTCTCTCTCTCTCTCTCTCTCACCTTCGCTATCAAATTAGTCCATTCAGATATTTCTCTCATGCGAAATATTTCTCTCTCGCTCTCGTTTATTTGCCCTTTAATTTTCCCAGGAGCATCATACCTTCTGTCTTCTCATGGCATATTCCAATAATTTTTTATCGTGTTATTCAGTGGTTTGTGTGTGCGCACGTGTGTGTGTGTTTTGCTTTGAATACTCTTTTCATATTATTTTAATTTGATTTTTTTCCGATATTCTTAAAACTCCCTTAGAACCTCATCGCGTATTTTTTTTCTGTCTCTCCGGGGTATGTGTTGAATCTGTCTTTACAAACAGTTTTTGAAAATGAAAAAGAAAAAAGTGTTCGTATGTGTCCTCTTCTCTTTCAAACGTTGCTGCAGGAATACTGAAGGTCCCAGTTCTATAGGAAAATGGGTTAGTTCCCCTCAGCCGAGGAAAGAGGAATCTGTGTACAGAACAGTCTTCCGCTAGAAACAGTTTCCAGGTTTTTGCTAAATAAATATAGTTTGTTCTTGAGTGTTAGAATAATACGTGTGGTTCGGTTCTAGCAGAAGATAAAAAGAGGGAGGAAAGTGAGCAAGAACGAAAGTGGTAGAAAATACGATGAGTACACAGAAATCTTACACATCATATTTTTACACATAATTCTTACACATCATATTTTTACATATACATCTTACGCATATTATTTTGCATATAAATTTTACACATCTTATTTATATATATATAAACCTTAAACATATTTTCATATATAAATCTTACACACCATATTTTCATATATAAATCTACACACCATATTTTCATATATAAATCTTACACACCATATTTTCATATATAAATCTTACACACCATATTTTCATATATAAATCTTACACGGGAAAAATTGGCGAACTACTTTGCTAGACCTATGTGACGTTTAACGGCACGGGAAGGATATAAGATATAAGATAAGAAATCTTACACATTTTATTTTCAGCCCCTCCTGTTCTTGGCCACTTTCCTCATTCTTTATATCTTCTTTTGAAACTGAACCGTATATTTCTCATTATCATTTATTACTAGAACAAAAACAACAATTCCTCGATGTAAAAATGACTAGACAAAATTTGAAAGTGAGCAAAGTGCGTCGAAAAGATCTACTTTTCCAGCGTTTGTGCGTGCGTGTCTCGTGTTCTCACTACTACCTCTCGCAATTAGGTCGCATATTTAAGTAAATATGCCATTTAAAAAAAGCACCTGACAGCCAGCAAAAGAAACGAAGATAAAAAAAAAAGGAATGCGTGTTTAAAATGACCTGGATATTCTGGGAGGAAGTAGAAAGAAAATGATAGTTTTATAAGTTGTTTGCACTTTTCGCAGCCGTTTACAGAATGAATGAATGAATGAATGAATGAATAAGAGGGAGAGAGAGAAAGAAGGCTGTGAAAAAACGTCAAATCTGAGAGAGAGAGAGAATGGCTGCGAAACCCCAGAAGCCTGAGAGAGAGAGAGAGAGAGAGAGAGAGAGAGAGAGAGAGAGAGAGAAAGAGAGAAAGAGAGAGAGAAGGCTGTTAAAAAAACAGAAATCTGAGAGAGATAGAGAGAATGGCTGTGATAGATAGTGAGAGAGAGAGAGAGATTGATTGATTGATTGATTGATTGATTGATTGACTGATTAATCTTTATTTCAAAAGGGTTAAGAATTGGGCACGCAGGCCCGTCTGACATTCTGTCCTTTATCATACATCTTTCACTTTAGTCCAGACATTCTACAAATATGCTGCTCATGTAATAAAGATAATTAACATTGAAGCTGAGAGACATAAAATATAACATTTACGTTTCGCTCTTATCCATTCACTCAGTACAGAAGTAACTACATACATATATAAATGACTATCTACTAAACAAAAATTTCGGGACTATTCAGAATAAACAATTAACTGTATTCGGTGTCTGTAAGAGCAGTTTAAGATAACTTTTAAGTTTTATGATCCATGGAGGCATATAGTCGACATCAAATAGATATTGGGAAAGTTTGTAGTTGTAGGAAGGAGGATAATTTATATTTTTTTATACAGGATGCGAGGGTATTCCAAAGATGAGCATCAGAATAACTAAAGCTTTTCTTGTAAAGATCAAGTCTAAGTTTTGGAAGACATATGTTATTCAAGCGCTGGCTGCACTTTGGGTTAAATTTAAACAGGTTCCATAGATAAGGCGGGGCATGCCGTGAAAAAATTTGATGTACTAACTTGGCTTTGCTGAAGAGGAGCCTGTTCTTAAGAGGCAGTATTTTGATACGTTTGTGCTGGTTAGTTGTTTGTGCTTGATCTTTGTCACTAATAAGCTTTACTGCTCGCTTTTGAAGTGAGTAAAGCCTCTTAGTATATGACACTGAGCAACCATCCCAGATTGTTGAGCAATAGTCTAAAAGTGTTCGTATATGTGATATATAATATGTTTTCCTTATGTCTTGATCGATGAAGTGCTTAATTTTGGCTAACTGGTATACTTTTTATGTGGTAATATGTCACTTTGGCTCTAGATTGATGTGAATTATTATTTCAATCTTTTATATTTGTCTGGCCGTCGTTGTGCTGAGTGGTGGAAGGATGACCTTACCATACGTTCACACCTTACATATAAAATAACAGGAATACGAAAACAATCCTTTTTATAAAATCACGATTCTTGTATTTTACAAAACTCTGATCCATAAAGCATCACAAATCACAAATCCGATGCACATGATGTCCATATAATTCTAACGGGCGTTACTAAAAAAATATATTAAACAAATAAAATTTCCTTGAATAATATGAGTTCAATACTGCTTACAAAGGCGCACAAACTAAAATACACACGCCAGCCTCCGTCTCTCGGAAACTGACCATCTTCGTCCACGACTGGTCGCTACCTTCGCGAGCTCAACTTATCCCCCTTTATGCTTCTCCCTTTTCTTATATACCTCGTCATCGCCGGACCGGACGCCTGGGGATTTTCCATTCACACGTGGCCGTCTCTGGCCAGTGGGATTTCCAATCAAAACCGGGTCACTGCTTGCTTACTTTTTTCCCTCCTTACATACTCCCTCTGGTTTTGTTTACAAAATTTTTTGTATGGAATACAATAAATTTTATATATGCATTGTAGAATAGTTACATATCCTGAACTCAAAGTCTTTATGTCCTTCTTTTTGGGACCAGTACACATGTTGCTGTAGTTGCGTGTCGTCTTCCTCCGGTTAGCCTGTTGGTGTGTTGGTCTGGCCTATTTTTGTACTTTTGTGTGCCTTGCAGTATTTCTCATATACTGTACTTGGTCGTGTAATGTGGGCAAGGGTGCTACTCGTTGTTCGACGCTCTGCTCTGTAGCTCCGTCTTCTGATTCGGCGGGTGGTTGGTTTTCATGTACTATTAAGGATGTACTTGTTCGAGTGGTACTGTCTTCGCTGTCTACTGCTACCTGTGGGGTGGATGCGACTTCTTCCTCCGTTATTTCTACCTGCGTACTGTCAGGTTCGGTCTCTGATTCCGAAGAGTCTACTACTATCTCATCGTCGGTGTCGTCATCGTTGTTGGGTGCTATACTGAGTGTAGCCTGTCTGCGCTGATTGTTTCTGTCGTCTGTAGGGATATTCCAATCTTGTTTGGCCTTTCTCAAATGGTTTGCGTGGACTCGTTGTATTTTCCCTGTCAGTTGGTTCTTTATTATAAATGATACTGGAGATAACTTTTTTAGAACAAAGAATCCCGTTTTCCATTTGCTGTCGTGTTTGGATGTCATGTGGTGGTTTAATAAGTATACTGGATCACCTATAGAAATGTCCTCAGTTGTGCTTTGTTCATCGTACCTTTGCTTTCGTGCGTCTTTGGTTCTGTTTATGTGGTTTATCACTTGTATAAAAGCCTTATGTTGTCTCATTAGCGTGTGTTCTATAGAATCATTTTCACTGTAGCAGTGTGTTCGTAGTCTCAGGATGGCGTCCAGGGGTAGAATGGGGTGTCTCCCGTACATGAGGAAAAATGGGGAGTATCCTGTTCGTTTAGAAATGTTCATATTCATCGCTGCCACCGCCTGGGTCAAGTACTCGTCCCATTTACTGACCTCCGTGTTTACCAGCTTGGCAACAATATCATTTAGTGTGCGATGCTGTCTCTCGTTTGTCCCGTTGGCTTGAGGATGGTATGGTGTTGTGAAGATATGGTGAATGTTATAGCGTTTCACCATAGTCTGGAATTGTTCTCCGCGAAACTCGGGACCGTTGTCTGTGACTATGGTAATTGGTACTCCATGTCTTGGGACGATATTGTCGATTACCAAGTCAGCTACTGTTTTACTTTGGATGTTTGGCGTTGGAAAACACTCCGTCCATGCGGAATATTCGTCTGTTACATGCACGATGTACTTGTTGCCTGATGTGGTGATTGGATAAGGTCCTGAACAGTCGATACTTAATTTCAGCATGCATGCCGGTGGGGTATCGGATATTTCTAGCGGATTTTTATAGGTAACAAGTTTCTTGTTTTGCAGGTTTGGCACTGCTCTATGTGCTGGTTTACGTCCTCTCTCATGTTCTTCCAATAGTATCCTATTTGTATGGCTTTCAACGTTTTTTCCGTCCCCATATGCCCGTTATTATCGTGGTATTGTGATAACACCTGTTGTTGTAGATGTTGGGGCGTGACGGTTCTCAACCTGTAGTCGTCGTCGTCTTCTTTACTTTGTATAGCACGTTATTCACTATTCTGAACTTTTCACTGGTTTTTCTTGGTAATCGGTTGTGCTTCATATCTGCTTTTAATTGTCTTATCTCCTCGTCCAGGTCTTGCTCATCTGCCATGATGGGAGGGGTGGGTAACTGTTCGGTGGGGGCTGGTAGGACTTCGGATATTGGTTGTGGTTGTGGGAAGGGATCGTATATGGGGAAATCGGTTGGCAGAAAGGATGAAGAGTTGATGGTGTTTATTTCAAGCATGTTATCCTGCTTGTTGACAGTTTCTGCTGTCTGGTGATTGTTGTCC